>CABFVZ010002275.1:28676-56196 GCA_902151445.1 Timema monikensis | reverse complement strand
TTTTTTTTTTTTTTTTTTTTAATTTGACGATAGTGATTAAATACACTTAACACATATTTGAAACACCTTTTAGATTATTTTTGTTTTGTTCAATAATACAAACATTGCGTTAGCATGTAGAGAACATTAACCTCGATAAACCATTGCCTCATTTATTACGGTCAGACCATTTATTCTAAAAGTGAAGTTTCATTTTGCTTCAGCTTTCTCTTTTTGATGGTCCAGGAGCGAGCACGCCACAACGACCTTCGACCTTTTATTCTCCCTCAGGTCCAATGTTCGGTCACTGTGACCTCAGATGATTTCACATGTGTCATTTTGTACCATCTACAAGCAGCAATGTTCACACTTCCTGCTTGGAAATATTAATTTTAGATACCGGTAAAAATGTCATATATAATTATATTATCGCTGCGTCTTACTACCAGTTCAGGTTATACTCATATTATGATAAATTATTCTAATGATGTAGGATGAATATTTCCCGTTTTCTTTCATTTAAAACTTTATTTGGCATAAAGGTGAAAGTAACGCAACAAATAAACATTAAAATATAAATTAATATTTTGTAGCTATGGATGATGTTTCATTCACAAACGTAATAAGTATAATACAAATGTTAAAAACTGGTAAAAAGGGTATAGTTTTGAAAACCAATAAGTTTTTTTTTATCTAATCAAATGGTCCTATGTTAAATTTACGTGTCAAGGTGTAGCTCTAAAGCATATATTTGAACAATCTTAGGTATTTTATTTCTTTAAATACAGTATAAATTTGTGCTCACATTTTTTTTAAATTCCTCCTTCATAGTTTTAACACAACAAAAACCAAAAATGCTTAGTGCAAACTCACCCTTTTAAAAAATTGATATTGTTTACGAAGACATTGATCTTAACCATAAAATAAGTATAAATAAAAAACTATTTATGATTACTTAATTTCATTACCATTTGTCAATCACAAGAAGTAAGCCTATAATTTTGGAACTTAATTTTCGTAGAATGATAATTTCCTTTTCTTTTCTGGAAAATATTTTTTCACTTATCATTCGTGTATAAAGTATACTGTAGCGGTATCCGCTGATTCAGTTATTCGCGTTTACCGTTGCCCAATTTTATTTATTTTTAATTAAATAAAAAGTTTATAAGTCACAATACCTATCACCCCACTTCATTTCCTCTACGTGGCCATTGTGCTATCATATCACCATCGTCATCATCATCATCATCATCATGCTATCGTCCCAAAATGGAGAATGCAGAGTAGTAATTACACTTAGGTTTACAATACACATTATTATTTTACTTAATGTTGGTAATGTCTTACTGTGAATAATTTATCAATTAAACTTTATCATATTTATGTATGTTACTTGTTAGATCAATTTCACATTTTATGATAGTACGGTATTTTCCACGGTTTCACGTTCCCCGCGGTCACAGACAAATAATAGAAACATACTCTCAACCTTACGGGGGTTTCACTGCGCTCCTTTGTCCAGCTTGAGTCCTTCATCACTGGGCTTCGCTAGTGTCACTGCTGGGGATGATAGGACTAACCATAGCGATCCTAGTGGTGAAGGACTCAAACTGTCAAAAGGAGCGCAAACATTTTAACCTGGAGGCTGAATGTCTGGGTTTATTATTTGTTTGTGCCCACGATAGATCTAGGAAGGTATTACCCACGTATAGGCGGGGGGAGAGAGGGGGGGGGCACTGTTTTTCCAAGCATCGACCGAGTCAAAGAAAATAACGAGTTCCAAGTTATTTAAGAAAATATTTGAGCTCAATATTATCTTCATACTTTAAAGACTGAGATGATATATTTCAACATAATTTTGTGAACAGTTGTAATATGGAACTAGAGTGAGTTACGAGTTTTAAAAATCTGTTTCAAATTAAATGTTAAGCATTTAATAAATGTGGAAATTAGGTTCTTTTGCTAAAGCAAGTGTGCATTGGAGTTTAGGAACCATGATTCTAAGTTATCTGTTTGAAGTTTACTATTTAAAAAATCTACATAAAATTCATTGATTACACATTTAATAATTTATATTAAAAAACTACAATACTATGATTAATGGTATTGAGTGTAAGTGTTAGTGTTAGTGTGAGTGTTAGTAATTTGGCAATTTCAATTTTTACAACCAAGTCGAACAAAAAGTCAAAGAAGGAAAAAAGGGTAATTTTTTTGACGCCGTGTCTTACTACCCGTTCGGAATATACGTATGTAAGATAATTACACTAATGGTCTAGAGATTAGGAAGGTTTAATTGAGAAGAAGTGCACCTGTATTTGCGCGGAAGGAGAATGGAACACTATTTAATAAAAACCACCCTCAATGCACCCAACTGGAGTCTAACCCTGATCTTACCGAGCTCGGCAGTATAGTCTAAAGGTTGGTTCACACAGAATGCTAAGCTAAGCTATGCTATGCTATGCTTTACTGTGCTAGAGTTTTGTTAGCTTGGTTTCACACTCACTGTTAAGCTATGGTTCCATTTTTCCCTCCTGAATTACCTGGAGTTTCTTTCTGGTCTGCTCCAGTGAAGTTAAGTTATGGAATTATGGATAATATCAGCTGTTTTGGAAGAGGAAGGAAATGTAGGAGGGGGAGGTTTGACTTGATTAATTAACGGCTCCACTTTAATATAAAAACATTTATTAAATAAATTTAAATAATATTCTATTCAGGTATTATAAACAAACTGAACACAAAACATGAACACTTCTTTGTTTATTTTCACCAAACTGGCACTCCGTCTGTTCAACACGTAGCCCAAGAAGTGTTATGCGCATGCGCAACATAAGATGGACCAAGATGGGAGATGTAAAAATTGCCCGGCCAGCAATCGGAAAAAAACATAGCTAGGCGTAGCTTAGTTTAGCTTTCTGTATGAACCAACACATTTAAATATATGGTCTGCTATTTTTCTAAGCATTTAGCAAATCTTAGCTTGGCTTTCAGTGTGAACCGGCCTTAACATGAGAGTATCCACGCAGCCACAGAAGCAGGCGAAACAGGAATTGCCCTCGTATTTAAAATGTCCCGGTCTCAGGTGTAGTCTCGCACACAACCATTTTTCTTTTAATAAAAATCGGGTCTTGGATATGTCCTATTCTTCTGAATATTCTAATCATCTTTTTTTAACACTCTACCAAGGTTAAAATTAAAAACATTTACACATCCTAAAGACTCATTGTAACGGTAATTTGATATTACAGCAGGGAATACAACGATCTCTTAGCAGTCTATTTAGCTGTAATGACATTATTAATTTTACCATAAATTACTCATTGGCGAAGCGTGATGATAATTTTTGGGTAAGCTGGGTCATGAACACTCATAAAGTGACACACTTAACGATGTCGAAAATGAGTTGTTTTTTTATGAAGTTATATAATACAGACTACTAATACTAGTATTACTATTACTAATATTATTAGTCATTAATAAAAATATAATTTATTTTTTGTTATACTTTCTGTGAAATATTTAATTTTGGTGTTGCTATTTTTCCTTTTAAATGCACTTTTCGTTTAAAAGACAAAGCCTCAGTAGAATTATTTAACAAAAAGTCAACTGAACCGAAAGAGTCATTGTTGATGTCTACAGCGTCCCCTTTTTTTTTCTACAGTACATACACTGAGTCCTAAAACATTACTGATATTCTGATATATATTAAAATACGAAATTTAAAACAACTCAATACAATAATAAAATTCAAGTCACAATCACAAAACTAAACCAATCTACACTGAACTAAACCTTTGAGAGACACTCTGTGTGGCTATAATGTAACGCTCACGAGTCAAGGATAGCCGGCTTACTGGTGGCTGTGATGAACAGTTGCGCGCGCATTACTTTACATAGCTCCTCGCAGGACTGATTCTCCGGGCGCGTAAGGCAGAAATGTGTCAACTTATTTTTCCAAAAGAAACTGACAAATTCACTTTGCGCGCTTGCTAAAATGTCACTACGCTTTAAAAATAGCCCAATAAAGTTTAAATTTTACATCTAGTTTATGTAAAGAGATGTTTTCTCTCCCTTTTCAAAACCTTTTGGGATAGCTGAGTTTACCCTGCCTACCCTGACGCCTTGCTACTGTTTATGTGTATAGCCACAATAGTTTATTATTATATTTTCCTAACACCGTGGCTTACTACCCGTTTGGGTTATACGCCTATGTACTAATTACACTAATGGTTTCAGGGATTAGGGAGGTTATATTCAAAGAAAGTGTACCCACATTTGCGTTGAGGGAGAGGGTAAAACCATTTGGGAAAAACAATACTCAGTACACCCGACCGAGATTTGAACCACTGTCTTCCCGTCATCGGCAGTGTAGTCTACTCAGGGAGTAGCACGTTTGACCACGCAGCCACCGAGGCGGCTCACAATAGTAGTTAAATAATGCGATACACGCTTACTACACCCAAACTCATCAATTCAACGATATTGCCAAACTTCAGTATTCTGGCCTGTTACTCTATAGCAGGCCGTAGGTAGGGATGAGAAAGGAAATATTTGATAGGTAATCTACTTGCATTTGCGTTGAAGGAGAATGGGAAACTATTTAGGAAAAACTACTTTTGGTTGACCCGACCTGAATTCGAACCCCAAACCACCCGTCTTTAGCAGGCCAGCCTATCACGTGAGTGACGCCTTAGTTAGACAGCTCCACCACCGAAGCGGGTGTCAGATAATTGAATCCCGGGGAAATAATAATAATAATAATAATCGACTTTAATGGCGAAGTTAAGGCTACTGCCTTTTCTTACACTTAACCAATACAATTAAACTGAAGTTTAACAAAATAATATGTATATAAAAAACACAAAAAAATTATTTTTTTAAAAAAGGAAAAAAAACTAGAGCTAAAATACACAAGGATTACGTACCACGCGCGCGCACACACATACGTCTCACCCTTCTCAATCTCAAGAATGAGCTTCCACGCGCAACTTATTTGCGACTTTTCGCTTGAAACCATTCAATTCTAATTTCTTTACATCGTTGGTTAGGGTATTCCATGAACGATAAGCTGAAACAGTGAAAGAATTTGAGTAATGATTGGAATTATATGTATTATATTATTAACAGATTTGTTACTATAGCAGACACGACGTTAGTGACACATTCGACCACCGAGCGCTGTAAACACAAGGGCTACCAACAACTTTAACTAAGGTGTAGGGGCGATTAGGACCAATATGAGAGGAATTGCACCCGCATTAACATGGATAGAGCATGGGAAAATCACAGTGATAGACCCTTGTGTAAAGTCACCCACAGTGTATTCAGGAGATATTCGAACCTTGACCCCCGGCAAAACCAGTATTTTGTGAGCCATACGTCCTTAAACCACGTGACCACTGGTATGGGTATATGTTTACTGTATATACCCCCTCACCCTTTACCACCTCTCGTCTTACTAGCCTTCCGGTCTACAAGCATATTAATTACGCTGATAGGGTTGGGATGAGGAAGTGTACCCGCATTTGCGTAGAGGAGGAGTGGGGAAATCTTTTAGAAAACTAAACCCACTGTACACTCGACTTGTATTAGAACCAGATCTCCCTACCATCGAATAAATCAGATTAGATGAGCCTGACATTTAGTCCTCGTGCTCACCGCTTCTTTCATATGAATGAGAGATAACCGAAATCTACCTCGGGGGCGACAAGGACAAACATCCCTTGATTCCAACAAGGAGGAGTTGTCACACAGAACCAAGCATCATAATGCTTTTAAAATCGTACGATGATAACTGACCGAGCGTAGTGAAGGCATTTTAACTTGAAAATTTGGAATTTCTTCTATTTGTTCTGCGATAACTGTCAAATTCGTGGGCTTATTTTAACCCAATTTGCTGCCTTTGATGTGGTGGGGATTCAAATGGTCCTGTAGGATGCGTCACTCAACTCCAACACTCATCTAGTTCATAGTTCACCTCTTCAACTCCCAAACCGAGGCGGCGGCAGGCAGGTCTGTCACAGATCTGTGTAGTCACGACAAACTAGAGCCAGAGTTATTTCCATCTCGCCCGCGGGACGAACCGTAATTAAGATACACTTTCTAACAATATTTTTATCCTTTAGAGAAACTTTCGAAATATTTCCAAAGGAAGGTTATCCCTACTTGTCTAAAACGGTGAATACTCCTCATATGAACACTAATGATTGTCCGTGCCTTGCTGTAAGGGGGGGGTGGGAGGGGGGGGGTCGAGGATGGGATTGCAGAACTACCGGATAGTGTTATTCATAATTACAGTCGGTCCGACTGACGAGAGAGCGGTTAATCGACAAATTATTAGTTACGAAACTTTCGAGCTGATGTTAGGAACGAAAGAATTCATTCGGGAGCACAGCAACAGATTTTAACGGCCGCTGTTGGAACTAAAGAGAGGGTCAACGGCCCTACCGTGTCCCACTTACTGCAGCGACCTCTATAGAAACTATCAAGGAGGACAGGATGAAGAAGGATTCGATAGAACAGCAACAGTTTCCTCACAGGAAATTACACCGCGATTCGAACCCTGACCTCCCGAAATAGAGTTAATAATGTTCAAAATATGAGACGGGAACAACGGAGAACAGAGGTGTAATAGATCAGTTGTTTACTGCGTATTAAATAAGCACCATCTCGTTTTAACCTCATTGTTATTTCTATTGTTCAATAAGCACCATCTCGTTTTAACCTAGTCATTTGTGTTGTTAAATAAGCACCATCTCGTTTTAACCTATTTTGTTATTTGTATTCAATAAGCACCATTTCGTTTTGACCTCATTGTTATTTGTGTTGTTCAATAAGCACTATCTCGGTTTGACCTCATTGTTATTTGTGTTGTTCAGTAAGCATAATTTAGTTATAGTCTCCATATGTTATTCAATAAGCACCATCTCGTTTAACCTTATTGTCATTTGTGTTGTTAAATAAGTACCATCTTGTTTTAACCTCATTGTTATTTGTATTGTTCAATAAGCACCATCTAGCTATAGCCTCCATGTGTTTTTCGGTAAACATCATCTAGTTATAGCCTCCATGTGTTGATTAATAAGCACTATTGTTATAACCTCCTTGTTTTGTGTGTTCTTTAATAAGCACCACATTGTTGTAACCTCTTAGTCATATGTTATTCGGTAAGCACCACCTCATTTTAATCTCCTTGTTATGTATGGGTTATTGTATAAACACCAAATCATTATAAACTCATTGTTCTATGTTCTGATGAATAAGCTTTATCTTGTTATAAGCTCCTTGTTGTGTGTTTTTCTATAAGCACCATCTAGTTATAACCTCATTGTTTTATTTGGGTGGGGTCAGTGCATGTTAAATACCTCAAATAGTTTTTTTTTATCTGTGTTGTTCAGTAAGCACCATCTCAATATAAACCTCATTAGTGAACCCTCTGATAGCCTGCCGTGCTGGTACTTAATTCCCAGACCTTGAGAACAGAGGTCAGACCCACACTCCACTGAGCTATGCCCGACACTGATGTTAGTTAATATGTAAATGAAGTTATGAAAGAGAATTAGAAGTGAATTTGGCTAGACAGGAAATGAAAGTGAATAGAGCGAATATATTCTCTCTCGTTGAGCACAGATAAATATAGATGTCATCTAGTGTTGGTACAGGAATTATAGCGCCCTCTCTATAATCGAGAAAGTTAAAACATAAGAACTAGGAACTATAGCGCCCTCTATACAATCTAGAGAGTTAAAACAGAAAAGCTAGGAACTATAATGGCCTCCTTACAATCTGGAGAGTTAAAACAAAAGAACTAGGGACTATATAGCGCCATCTCTACAGTCTTGGGAGTTAAAACAGAAGAACTATGAACTGTAGCGACCTCTCTACAATCTAGGGAGTTAAAACAGAAGAACTAGGAACTGTAGTGACCTCTCTACAATCTAAGGAGTTAAAACAGAAGAACTATGAACTGTAGTGACCTCTCTACACGCTAGGGAGTTAAAATAGAAGAACTAGGAACTGGAGTGACCTCTCTACAGTCTAGGGAGTTAAAACAGAAGAACTAGGAACTATAATGCCCTCTTTACAATCTAGGGGGTTAAAACAGAAGAACTATGAACTGTAGTGACCTCTCTACAATCTAGGGAGTTAAAACATAAGAACTAGGGACTGTAGTGACCTCTCTACACGCTAGGGAGTTAAAACAGAAGAACTAGGAACTGTAGTGACCTCTCTACACGCTAGGGAGTTAAAACAGAAGAACTAGGAACTATAGTGACCTCTCTACACGCTAGGGAGTTAAAACAGAAGAAATAGGAACTATAATGCCCTCCTTACAATCTAGGGAGTTAAAACAGAAGAACTAGGAACTATAGTGCCCTCTTTACAATCTAGGAAGTTTAAACAGGAAAACTAAGAATTGTAGTGCCCTTTTTATAATCTAGAGCGGCAGTTTCCAATGTGGGGTATGCATACCCCCAAGGGTCTGTGTCAGGATGTTTGGGGGTACGTGAAAATATTTGATTAATGGTGGAAAGAGCTGCATATGCCAGCAGTGTAAGACAAAATATCAGTTAAAAGTTATTAAATTAACTCAACAATATGATAGGGGTGCTGTGGGTTTTCTTCTATACTTGACTTTGAAAAAATTATTTAAATTTCAAACATAAAATATTTGTTATATTTATAAATAGGTCATTTAAATGTGGTTGTTATTATTGTAACTTTTGCTTTTTGAATGTAAAAATATCTGCAACACTCTATTCAGCTTATTATCACATTGTTTTTTAAGCCCATTATTAGCCCATTTATTTTCAGCTGCAACAAATAAATCAGAAATTACTACTACTGTAGTAATTACACGTTTTGCTAAAAAATTAAGGACACAATTTATAGAAATGGGCTGCCAAAGGGTATGCAAGCGAAAAAAAGGTTGGGATCCTCTGACTAGAGAGTTAAAAACAGAACAATGAACAATAGCGCCCTCTCTGAAATATATTGCAGGAATGGCGAAACTTTTCCGACCAGTGTGTCACTTAATTACTAGCTGAATTATGAGCTATTTTAGTGTGCCACCTCTTATTTAAGTTTTTTATTGAGATAGCTAAAAATTACAGCTTGTTGAATATTTAAAATGTAATGAATAACTCAAATAAACTTGTAAATATTTTAAATTCTACCTAAATATTAAATAAGGAAGGTTTATTAAATTATCGGAGTGGTTTTTTTTAAATCAATAACTTATAGTAAAATCATTTGAAAGTAGAACCTTCGGTGATAAAAAAAATCAATTGGAATGTGTTATAATCAAAAACTTGCATAGTAATTTCCATATTAAATTGAAATATGTTGAATTTTGCTTAGTAACCTATCTTTATTTTGTATTGCACTGCATCTTACTTACTAACCATTCGGGTTATATGCCCATAGCCTATTGTCTACAACAGGACATAAGATCCACTCAAGTACAAGCTAACATGATTTATAACCAATGATTCTTAAAACTCATAATTACATGACATTATATGACATGGCTGTCGAAATATTGAGACTTCAAAATAAAATTCCACATTGAGAAAGTTGTTTTTTTTTAACGTCAATGGGCCATTCAAATCACGTTCGCACACGTGTCATAGATTTGTCATCCCTGATCTTGGGAGTTAAAAGGGCAGAGTTAGAAACTATAGTGATCTTTGCTGCAGTAAACATTGAAACACGTTACTACCCCAATTGTCAGGTTTCTCAGGTAATTTGAACCCAAAAACAGAACATGTACAAATCAGCTGACTAAAACAAGCTGTAAAACTTGTTTGACCAGAAGAGCCACATTGATAACTAAAAATACTGAGGTGCACCATATTAAAAAAATTCAAGAGTCATCTTAAGTAAAAATAATTATAATTTAGTACCTTATCATTACTATGTGAAAAGGTTACAAACTAAACTAAATCCTATATTTTCTTAACATAAATTTAAAGCCTTTTATTTGCAACAATGATGCAACTGTTAGTTTTTAAATTTTGTGCCAAAGTCACTTTTATAAATTATGATTGACAAATGTGTGTTCGTAAGCTTTGAGCTTTCAGGGGTCCGTTTCATTTTCATGTGCAAAAAATAACTGTTAACATACGTAGTTTCTGTCAAGCATTGCACATATGTGGTGTGTAAATTCCATCAGTTAAAAAAAAATCATCCTGGTCCAAGACATAGTACAAGTTTAGTATACCAACCTTACAAGCCAGCTTTCCCCAAACTATGACAAATCCCCGAATTATGTATTTTTATGTTTATAGAAAAAAAAAATCAGGGTTACATTGTATGTTGGTCCCTTCTTACTACCTGTTCAGGATTATAGGCTGATATAATTACTCTAATGAGCTAGGGGTGAGGAAAAAATGCATTCTAGAGGCAATCTACCAGAATTTGGGTGGAAGAAGAGTGAAAAACCATTTAGGAAAACCCACCTTCAATAGATCCAACCACCGTGGTTCGGATTCCACGTTAAACTGTAGGTCCTTCATTTCATTTAATCTCACAATCACCCTTCCATTACACATTAGCGTAAGTGTGTACAACCCGAACGGGTAGTAAGACACGGTGCTAATAATAATAATAATAATAATAATAATAATAATAATAATAATAATAATAGATCCAAACAGGATTTGAACGCCGATCTCTCCATCTTCAGCCGACCAGTCTAGTACATGTGTGAGGCCTTGCCCATTTATCCACTAAAGCACGTCATCTAAACTATATAAATAAATGGGGATTTATTTAGTTAAAAAAACTTTTTTTTATCATATGACACAGTTGACCAGGAGGGACTTTGACATCCAGGTTCGGTCACCTTGTGTGTGGACTATTAACTGCTCTGGTGGCACAGAATGTTGCCCAGGGTGTACCATAGGAGGTTGTCTACACGTCTGCTCTGGTGGCACAGAATATTGCCCAGGGTGTACCATAGGAGGTTGTCTACATGTCGTACCCGATGAGATGATGGTTGTTATGTTGTGGAGCCACTTAAACCTAATTAACCAAACCCTGGTGACGATTGAGATTATTCCCCTAAAGGGAAAAATACCAAAGGTACGGTCCAGTAATCAAACACAGAACCTATAGGCTAGCTAGGTGCACTTACCACTACAGCATGGGGCCAGTTAAAAAATTGTTGGCCTGTATGAATAAATTTTCAATATATTCTTGAATTCAGTGTCGGTTACCTAGAACTTGTTAATAGGTTATCATTCTCACACAGCCAACACAATGAGACTATTATTAAGAGTGGGTTTAACTGTACCCGATAAAAAAAAAACTAATAATTTTCATGCCATTCAAAGCACAGATTCTTAAACTATATTTATTTGTGATGTTTTTTTTATTATACAAAATTATTTATAGTTGAGTTGTTTATTTTTTATATTCAAGTGCCTTGATAGAATGGGAAATACAAATAATGAACAAATTTATTGAAAAAAATTTGCATACATGTTATATTTAATACTATTATTTTTTTTATAATTTAGCAAACTTTATATATTAAAACCAATGGAAAATATTTTATCTCAGTTAACTGTAGGAACTACAGGTAATTACTAACAACTTAACAAGGCCCAAAAGTTGATGCCCTTAAAAACCCAAAAATTACATTAGAGATTGTGTATTAATGCTTTCTAAAAAAAAGCCCTTAAAAAGAAAAAAGAAGTACTTAAAAACAGTTTGTTTTGTCTTTAAAAATACAATAGATTCTCTTAAAAAATCAAATAATACATTTAACATCCAATTGTTGTTCTTGTCTGTTTAATAAGGTGATGGCTGGGGAATCCTTAATAAATTGTATGACCATTGTATTAAAAATAATAGCATAGGAAGAATATTTTGTGTACATAAATAAGGTCATCTTCAGATTCTCAGAAATTATCGGCCAAGAGGTTTTTGTACCTGAAGAAGCTGTGCTCATTATAAAACACTCTTGTTTCTCATGACCGATTGGCTGAGTGACAAACTTTTTTTTCTGCTTAACTTGTCTGGTCTAACGATTTACAAAACAATATTCCCTTGTGCATAGAACATACACTTTCACTGAACTAATTAACTACTGTAGTTGGTAGGATTGAGATTGTTTGACTTGCAGCATTCTGCTTGCATAGAGTTAACAAGAATAAATGGAAGTGCGGCAACTAATTTGACAATACAATTTCAACTGATGTTACTCAACTAACAGTCACATTCAAAACAATCATGATTGTAACGCTGATGTAATAAAACCTTACATTTTTTGTTCTTTGAAAATTCCAAGCTAGCTAAATCCTTTCACCGGCATTGGGGTTTTCTATTGAAACATAAACAAGATAAGATCTAAAAATAAATGCATTTTTCCTTCTTAATTTCTTTCTTACTTAATATTGTTAGGTCTGTGGTATCGTGTTAGTAGTGTAGAAAACACTAGGCTGTGCTAATCATTTCATTTCTAACCATATTAATAATTACAAAAGAAAACAAATGTTCAAAATAAATGGAAACAATGAATTTGTGCATTAAAAATTTACCTTTTGTGTATTAATATTTTTATGTAATGCCTCTAAAAAAGACAGAAAATGCATGATATGCGTTAAAAACAATAAAATATTCCCCAAAATGGGATTAACTGGAAAATCCTTAAAATATCAAACTTATGCACAGTAAAAGTCATGTTTTCAATATCAGCGTGTCATTAACTGTGTTTGTATACAAGTTATCATTGTGATCAACTTCAAAGGAAAAAGATGGAATGTCATCCACTTCCAGGCCCTGATTATTAAAATTGTGTTTGTGTAAACATGCAGAACAATGTATATTTCTGCAATAAACTAAATAACTATATAATAAAATGTTGTAGTGTATTATAATTACAATAGTTTCTATAATAAATTTGATTTACTCATATTTGCCAATATTTTTCCCGGCCTCCTAAAGGGTAGCAACACACAATTTAAGAACCTGTGATTTAAATGACAGATCTTGGGACAGAGGTCTACACAGGATAGATATTTATTATAGAGAAACTTAATTTTTATTACAACAATATCACAAAAAAATCAAACTGTTCATAGCCAGAGTCACTTCATTTGTTATCAGTCTTGCTGTGGATGTTAAAATAATCAGCTGTGCGAAACAACTTTGGTGGTTCGTAAGAAGGAGACTTTGTCGGCACAGGTGGAGCAGGGTCGGGCTTTTTCTGAAATCAAGGAATTCACATCAAAACAACAAAAGAAACAGTTTTAAGTAGGGATGGGCCACTCGAATCTTTGAATCCTGACAGATATTCGAGATTCGGTGTTTCACTGGATTCGATGGTCGAATCTTTCACCCCATAAACAAAGCAAAATATTATTTTGAATTCAAAAATTATTTAGATAGGCCTACTTGAAAAGCACAACTTAATCTGTAATATCTTATTTTGTCAGACAAAAGAGATAAGCACGAAAAAAATCATTATTTAAGAAAAAAAATAAAAATTTGTTAGATGTGGAAAATCTAATGTGCCTAATACGATCCCATGTAAACGCCATCTATTAGCCCTAGAGAAAACTATTCTGGCGTACTAAACTTGGCTTGTTTAAATTGTTGTTCGTAAAATTTGCACCAATTCATTTGATATTATTCTTTGCAACGTTTGTTTACCGTACAGCATGCTTAGTAACAATTTGATGGTTTTGGCAATATTAAATGCTAGATGCAGATTGATTATTCAACTTTTTTAAATCATCAATTTATTATTAATGGCAATGATTGAAACTCAGAATCAAGAGCATGTACATGGGTCATAAAGTTGAAATGGCGGGTAATGTAAAATCATGTGTAGCGGTGAAAACAAAACAATTGACAGTCAAATAAGATAATAATAGAACAGTTGCTGGTCAAACTCCGCACCAAGGCTGAACAAGGACGTACCTGCAACATGTGGCTTCCATCCTTGGATCCAAGGACACGAAGAGGGATGCATCCGCATCCTTCGTGACTATTCGGACAGATCTACACTTGATCACGTGATTGCCAATGAAACTCTCAAGGATACATATCAAGGCGACAGCGCATAAATATACTATTCGGATACAGCCAAGCTCACTTCTAAGACTTTAACCTCACAAACAATCTTGTAAAAATTTTAATGAACACATTAAAACTCTTCAAAAACTGAAAATCAAAACTAGAATTACAAATAAACTGGAAATAAATAAAACAAATTACCACTTTTTTTAAACATAAATAATGACATTAAATTCATTCAATTAAAACACAATATTTCCATTTTTTAAACCTTTTTTTACTATTTTTAAATATGAGTGTCATCCTTCACATGTGTTGTTTTCATATATTTTTAAAATCTCCCATTTTAAAGCTTTGATATTTATATTTTGTTTGTTTTAATAGGTGACATTTAAATATACTATTTTACTTTTAGAATTAAAAAACTATTAATTTTAACATTTTAAATTATGAATATATTCGAACTTGGGAGCTTTATAAAGTACTCAACTCTAATGAGAAAAAAAACCAAACTCGCAGACCCTTATTAAACAGATATGTGATTATAAATATGTTAAAAACTATTTTCTAATAATTATATTTAAAATAACCTTCGGTAAATTTTATTTTTAGAAATATTAGTGCTTTCTTAAAGTGTTTTGGATAAAAGTTGAGTCCTTGCCACCAGGGCCATGAAAACCGAGTCAGGAAAAATGTACTGACTCCGACTTCTAGTGGTTAGAGTATTTGGCTAGAGATCCAGAGATCTCAGGTTCAATTCCCGGCGCTTCCGAACATTATCTGTAACGGGGCCAAACTCAGCCTCGTGAGGTCAAATGAGGAGCTACTTGAATAAAGAAGTGACAGATCTGTTTTATAAAATTGATATTAAAGGACAAAGGTTTCACCATACTGGCCACATGATTCCCTCTATCCACAAATGTTGGCACCAACATCGCTAACTGAGGCGGTGGCCGCTAGGCCGGTATAGCTCTCTCACAGGCTCACACCATGGAGGTTTTATAATATTATAACAATATAAATGTAGGCTCAAATTTAATGAAGGGTGACAAGCTACTGCCCCAGAGCCTCCGAAAATCAGAGGCCTCCACAAACTGATGCCATTTTAATTAAAACATATATATTTTATGTTTTACAGACCTAATTAGCCTGTGCTATAATTTACTGCAGTAAATTTGTCATTACAATTCATTAGACATTTGTAATTTATGAAGAAGTTGGAGTAGAAGGCTTGGCGTACCGCTATAGACTACATTTTCCAACTTCAGGGTGGCTACAAAACATGTTTTACAAAATTCCCTGAGTTTTCCAGGCAACATTTTTCAATTTTCCCTGACTACATTTTTCCAGTTTTAATGGTGGATGATGACTTGTTTTATTTATTATTGATTAAATATTTTAAAAAAAAATTTTATCTACTAAACATAAACAGTTTTATCAGTTATTTAAGAAATTAAAATGTTATTTTATTTAGGTATCATTAAGTTTTAATGTTTAGTTGCGAAATTAATGGGATATTTTAGACATTTTTTAATTCCCTGACTTTTCCTTATTTTTAGTTAAATTCCCTGACATTTCCCTGTTTTACCGGTCATCCAAAAACTCCCCAATTTTCCCCTGTTTTTAGCCACCATGAACTTCTAATCGACCCATAAACAATTCTGACCACATATAAGGCAAACATCTACAGTCACATCAGCTGAATACATTCTTGTATGGAGAACAGTTTGATAGTTTTCATTTAGCCAAATCATTTCATTAATTAGGCTACAAAATGCTACCTAATTTGAACCTAGCATGCAGCCAACCAGTAACATATAACAATGAGAGCATGTAACCAACATACAAAAAAGAGTGGCTTGAGCATATTCTTGAACGTCTCGTCGGAGCCCCCAATTTCTGCCTTGGCGGCGTCCAAGTGCGACTCCACCACATCCATATCTCGACTGACCTTGCCCACGAACGTCTCTAGGCTGTCGATACGCTCACAGAGTGCATTCAGTTCCTCTTTGCACGCGGCGATGTCTATGACAGGTTGACTCAGATCGTAGGATGGATCGTTCTTCACCTACGGACAAATTCGTCATCAACATTTGTTTAGAGAGGGAGGAGAATATTATTATTGTTACAACACTACACTTTATGGTTTGAAGGCTTTCGTACCAGAGTTTTAATTAAAACTAATGGTGTTTTTTTTTTTAAGTTTTATCCGCAGTGTATGAGTAGGATGAGGAATGAACCAAGTCGTTTAGACAAGAGTTTGAGGTCAATTTATCGACTTAGCCAGTAGTTTCATCCGATCCAATCATATCTTGTGATTGATTGACCTGTACCCGGGCCAACCAATATATCAATCATATTATTGGTTGGCCCGGAGACAGGTCCTCCAATAATATGATTGATGGTTATTTCTGGCTAGTTGTTAGAAATTGTCAAATAAAATAATACAAATTGTTGATTTCTAACAACCAGTCGTCAGATTTATCCATCAATATTGAATGGTTCAGACAGTCAATATCGACCAATCACAAGAAATGTTAGCTCTGATTGGTTCAGATGAAGTCTATAAATTAGCCTGAAACTCTAGTCCACATAACTTTGTTTGCCATTCATCCCATATGAAGGCTGTTACAAATTCAGATGAAACATTGAAAGCCGTTTCTTCAACCCGACTCAGACAGGAAAACCACAGATCGTCTGAAACAAGTTTTAGAGATGGGTCAGATCCACTAGTAGTTTACAAATCCAAATCTTTATTTTGTCTTCAAATCCTGAATCTTGGAAAAAAAAAATATGAATATAAAATAAGAGTAGTTTAATATTATATAAATGTTTGTTCAAATGCAATTCACTATAGCATTATGTAAAAGATTCTGTTATGTGTTAAATTAATGGTATGGAGTCTGGTTTTTAAGTTTGTCCAACTATCATGTTGGTTCATCATAAGCTCAGGAGGCCGCACAAAATCATGAATAGGGCCGCCAGTTTGAAATACTTAAAATAAGGTGTGAATGCCCAAACCAGTATATATATCGTCAAATAGAAGCTTTCTGTTACAAAATACACTTTTCTAATTACATTAAGACCTTCATACATCGAACTTCCGTAAATCAAAATTATCTATGTATTGAAGTTTTGGTTAGTCCCCGTGACATTAAAGAGAAAAGCTTTTTCTCTATATCTAAAAAAATCCATACATCAAATTTTTTTCAAGACTACCAGAATTTTCCCCCCGTAGTGAGGATGGTATAAAAAAAACAAGTGAGAAAAAATAGACTGGAGGTGTTGCAAGAAGGAAATGTTTGATCAAGGTCAATGTGTCACCAACAGGTCACCTAGCGAGGTGCTATTGTCTCCACGCATTCTGAAAAAGTAAATTTCAGCCGAGTTTAACACAATACGCTGTGATTTTCAATTTGCCAAAAATGTTCCTGGCAATGTATTTCACGGGAATCCTCATCAAAATTTGCTGTGCAGCAAGAAATTAGAAAGTTTTCCACACAACTGTAAATCCATTTGAATACTACTGTACATATTTTTTTAAGGTATGCTCAACACATTTATTTTCCTTGTTTGTTTTTAATTATCGTTATAAAAATAACTTGTACATAATGTGATTAATATTCACTTATAATGAGTGTATTGATTAGGAAATATTTCTAAATACAATAGACTATGCAATATCATGTATATAAAATATAGTTTCTATATATCGAAGTTTATTATCAATTATTTTTATGGACCCAATGACCTCGATATATGGAGGTTCGACTGTATATTAAAAAATGAGTGAGAGCGGGTATTCCAGGGATTTATCGATCAGGTCTGTGAAGTCAGTAAACCAAGACGACGCCTTTATTTTTCTACTGTCAAACTCTGACTCCTAAAGTATATTAATTAGTAACAAAAGTTTACTGCAGTAAAATTCTCCAATACAGATTAGTTCATGAGAATTTTCTTTGCCATTGTGAATTTTTATTTAGATAAATTTGTCAATCTAAATAATTACAAATATGGGTCATAGAGAATTAAAAAAAAGTATAGATTTAAAATGATCGAGTTACAATATATTGTTATAATAGTTTTTTTTACCAACACTCCCACTCAGACTCCACAACCCTGATGTTAATGTCGGACATGTTCGGAAACGCGGGTGTTTTAATGTAGGCATATGAAAATGTTATTTCAATGTGAGTGTATGTTTGGTATCTGATATTTTGTGAGTCAGTTTAACCGGAAAAAACTGACCTTGGCTTCTAGTCGTTAAAAACTGATCTAGATTATGGTTTATTCCAGATGGTGATCATTCATACCCTGAATTTGGTTCTTGATTTGTTGATGACAAAATATAGACAAAGCAATGTAAAGTTATTGGCAATTATGTGTACGATATTGGTATGACTCTACAAGAATTATAAAGTAAGGGCCACCTTTATTTTGGCTCAGCAGTAAACAGATTCATCGAAACAGTCCCATTTTCATATAAATGTTATTTTATAAAATGCAAACATTTGTTTGCTCTTAACATTGATAACATTTTACTATATTATTAGTGTTATTTTATGTGTTTAGATAATATTTATCAAAAGTGAAAAGTGCAGATCTCATGACTTGATGTATGAATACGTGAAAGTAGATAAAGTTGATCCTATAGCTGTCTTCCTATAAAAATTGAACTGTACTCAAAATACCCTAATCAGAGTAACAGTTCATATTCAGTTAACAATCTGCAAGGCACTTAAAACCAGACGTCTTAAGAGCCCATCTCACCCTCCGGACAACACCTAACTTGGGTGGGTAATACAGCTCGAACCAGAGGTCTTAAGAGCCCGTCTCACCCTCCGGACAACAACTAACTTGGGTGGGTAATACAGCTCGAATCAGACGTCTTAAGAGCCCGTCTCACCCTCCGGACAACAACTAACTTGGGTGGGTAATACAGCTAGAACCAGACGTCTTTAAGAGCCTTATTCAACCCAACGGGTAAACCTAAATAGGTAATACCAATGTAAATAGAAGGTAGCACCAGGTGGGAAAATATATCTGATTGGCTGAGCATGTGACGTCCCTCAGTACACAAGCAATGTACTACATACATTAGGCTATATGGAAGACAAGTTAGATAGTTAAAATGCAGGTCACATTTTGAGACTTTAAATAATAAATTAACCTTTAAAATCCACACCAATGTCCAATTAATGTCATTACTCTAGCGTATTTATTTTAAAAAAATATGTAGGCCCTATGAGTGGGTGTTTTATTATTAAAATATAGCTGTTGTGTACTGGGTGACATAGGCAATGACATAATCATATTCCTCCAAGTGGCACTACCTATTTTTCTCTTTACAATGGGTAATCCACTCAAATCAGACTTTTATCAAAGTGTGTTAAAGCTAGAATCTTAATTAGAAAACAGTGGGCTTGAGACCAACAAAACTATTTGGCTGTGTTTAAATACATACAATAAAAACAGCATACAAACATAATGCAAATGTCACTGTTATCAGGAGAAAAAAACAGTAAACCACACTTCTATAGATGCAACTTCTGGTTCGGCCAAAATAGTGTATTCAATTTCCCAGTTAATATGTGGTGATATGGGCTCTTAACATAAACACTCAAACTCATTAACTGATTAATTTACGAACCATGTCAACCAAACTTTCAAACTCTTCCAGTCGAGTGAGGATGTCTTCGATTGTTTCCTCTGCTGGAGCCAACTACAATCAAAAAGGAAGGTTATTGTATTATTAGTACACTTTTGTTTTAGCACCACATCTTAATACCCGTCCAAGTTATACGCTTAAGTACTAATTACACTACTTAATGGGTTAGGAATTGGGAAGGTCAAATTTAGAGGAAGTGAACCCACACTTGCGTGGAGGGAGAATGGAAAGCCATTTAGAAACACCCCCCCCCCACCCAATTTACATGACCAAGATTCAAACCTCGATCTTCCCTTCCTCGACAGTCTAGCTTAACATGAAACTAGCGCGTTAGCTAACTACGCCCCCAAGGCGGGTATTAGTACATGTAATGAGAGCCACAGATCACTAAGCAAGCAGCCTATACTAGAAATCAAAATTGAATTGTACTAAAACTAAGGATGAATCCTTCAAGTCCTGAAAGATGTTAAAGATCAAAGGATTTTAATATTTAACAAAATCAAGATTTAAAAAAAATTCTTTCCATCCAATTTTTGAGGGATTTTTTTCTTAGCACTGTGTCTTACTACCAGCTCATGCTATATACACATGTGTACTAATTAAATTAATGTGTTAAGTATGATGGTTGAGTTATAGAGGAAGTGTAAACACATTTGTGTGGCGGGAGAGTGTAAAATTAATTAGGAGAAACTACCGTCAGTACACCTGACCAGGATTTGAACCCTAACTTCCCCGTCATCGGCAGTTCAATCTGTTATGAGAGTAACGCCTTAGACAAGTCAACCACCGAAGTGAATATGAAATGAATGTGAAATACCTCAAATAAATTAATAGAATATTGCAAGTATTATATAAATATTGTAATAAAATCCTCAACCTTGGAAATAACAGTACATATCTTCATGGGGGGAAATGTCCAAGGCCCACTGATGCAAAGGAGAGGAGCCTAAGCCTATTTAAAACAATAATGTTTGCTTAGGTATACAAATTCCTAACTTTACCAAGTCCTCAAGATTAAACAATTTCATATAGTTTCAAAATACACTTATGTTCCTTTTTATAGTTTTCTTATTTTTAAAATTTGTTTTAAATGATATATTTTAACTTTTTCTGAAGTTTTTGAGTGGGTGTTAAGAAGGTGACTGCGATTCTTTTTATTTCATTTTCAAACATTTATAAAGTGCTCATAAAATGTTATTTGGATTTAATAATGTCTTTACCTGCTTCAATGTTTGCTTGGTCTAAGGTGTTAGACTAGACTGGCGATGCTAGGAAGATAGAGGTTCGAATCTCGGTCAGGTGTACTGAGGATGGTTTTTCCTAAATGGTTTACCACACCCCCGCCACAGAAATGTGTGTACACTTCCTATAAATTTAACCTTCCTCTTCCCAAGATCACTATATTATTATTATTATTACTATTATTACTATAGGATTTAGAAACCTTGCAACTGATGTTTAGTGGCTGAAGGGTTAGTAATTTTTTGTCCATCAAATATAAGCTCGGCTATTAATCTCAAATTACAGTAAAATCTCCCCTAACAGACACCTTTGCAGAGTTGACAGTTTGAATTTCCTCCAGCAAAATAACACGACCTCTTATGACAATACAACTTTCTAATAACAGACTTTCTCAATAAAATACACAAACACCAATAGAAACCCATATTCATCTCCAAACAGTGGAGAAAAATTGAAAATTTCAAGTGATATATGGTATTTGGTTGTAGGAATGTCGGGAAAGCCAATGCCTCATGTTAATTCCAAGCAGTTCCTTCCGCTTTCCCGTTCTGGTGAAATTTACTAAAATAGCCTATGAAGTAGGGACTAAAAGTACTTCAAGGTCATAGCTCCCACGCCTTTCAAGCCATCAGTGGCAATTGTTCCTGAAGTTTAGTCATTGCTTGTGCGAACATATAAGCCTACAGTAAGCTAAGTAAAGTATTTTTTCATTAATGCGTCATACAATACTGCATATTACAGTACAGTAATTATATTGTTGTTAATATCCACAGTATGTATAGGTTCATATATGTTCAAGCACTGTGATTTTTTTAAATATTTAAATCATTTTTCTAAATAAAACGAACATTTTTTTAAAACAGAAGGTGACTTCTATTAAGATATTTCACTGCATTAATGTTATTTGAACTAATGAGCCGAGATAGTACAAATTGAGATTAGATTGCACCTAGGCTATCACTAGTCAGGTACGGATCTGTGTGGCGGGGGAGGGGGCTAGACCACCCAAAATTAGCCGATTTCATGTTGCGTTGAAGATATACCCTCTCACAAATTATAAAACGTGTGCAGGGTTCCAAATTATATAGTATCATGTTCGATGAAACCACGAAGTTTCCAACGAATTCTAATTAACACTTGGTTTGGTACATGAAAATTTTGTTCGGTTTTTAAATCTTCGAAACAGCATGAATGATGGAGAAAGAGAGGAATTAGACGAACCAATTGTAAATGACCGAGATATTGGACAAATTGTACTTTCCATTTTGAAACATCACTGCCTTGTGTTGGCATATCGACAGATGAATGTATTGTCATGGTATCAGAAATTTGTGGTGCTTAGCGAAAGGCTAAGAATTGATGTATTCTGAATTTTATATGAATATGTTTAAGAATAGGATTGTATAGCTGAGGTGACAAGTGGAAAGTTGGTGGTGAGAAGGCTGTCCATTAGTCACGGTTGAAGAGAGGGTATGAATGTGACTGGGATATGCCAGATAGGAAAAGCAGTGGGACTGGTTGAGCGCTGGGGTGCGGCTCGAGGACACTTGAAGAAAAGGATGTCATGGGTTTGGATGTGTTGGCTAGCGAGTCATTATAATGTTAATAAGTTCATGGCTATGTGCATAGAGTGGAAATATTGTTAATTATAATATATATATATATATATATATATATATGCGTGCCAGCTAGCTTTTATTAAAGCAACAACCCAATGCATACAATGACGACATGCCAATCATTATATCATGTAATAGACAAACATAAAATAATATAATTATTAATAAAGTTTAGACACAACAAAATGCTGTTCACTGTTTATCTCACAAACATGCAATCAATTTGTCAATATCAAAAGCTTCTAATTTCCAATCTGTGTGAAATAGTGTTGCAACTATGAAAGTAATCATTTCTTCCTTGACTGAATTATCAGAACACTTCATAGTGCTCAAGAAGGTTTTATGTCACCAACTCTCTGGACTTTGTGAAACTCGCACGGTCAAGAGACATGATGGTGTCTTGCAGTTCCAAACTTTTTTTTCAGAAAATAGCCCGCACTATGGAGTATGTCACATCTTAGAGATCTGCTGAAAGTGCTACAAAAGCAAAGAGTATTAGCTGCATTTTTTTAGAGTGAATTCATTATTACTGCCATATGTTTGTCAGAAGTACTGGAAGACACTCTTCCTTTGCGTCTGCTGTACTAGAAGACGTGCCTAGACATTAAACATGCACACATTATACTGGCAGACACACTATCTGTCCTCAGTACAAAATGCATGAAGTGCGAAGAGAAGTATGCTCATCTCTTCAACAAAGCTAAAGGGATAGCTCAGGAGTTTGGAGTTGAGGTGAAGATTCCTCGCATCACGAAAAGGCAAACCCACAGAGACAATTATCCTTCAACAGACCTTGCTGAATACTTCCAAAGGATTGTTTTTATTCCCATTCAGGAACATATTGTGGAAGATTTAAAACATCAATTTCCAGAAGAAGCTCAACAGCTTCACAATCTGCCATCATTGCTACCAACCTACGCATGCAGTCAAGTTGATGTAGAGAAAATCTCCTCAAAGTACAGTTCGCTCCTAGGGATGAATGGGAAGGATTGCATGGAGAAGCAACAAGGGCTGAGCTTCGGTTGTGGAAGTTGAAGTGGAACCGGGAACAGGAGAACAGCTCTGTCATACCTTCAACTGCTCTTGACTTGCTTCGTGTGATGAGGATTTGTATCCAGACATTCACATTCTTAATATCCTTGCCACCCTGCTCGTAAGTGTCGCTTCAGCAGAGAGGACCTTTTCTGCCTTGATAAGACTGAAGACTTGGTTGAGATCCACTACAAGCGAAGACCGACTGATCGGACTTGCATTATTGCATATCCATTATGATTTCAATGTAGACAAAGAACGTGTCATTGATCTCTTCATAAAAAAGAGTGCCCACAGAATGGAATTCATTTTGTAAAATTACTGCTGCCTTTCTTAATTTATTCATTGCAACACCAATTACAAATATTTTCTGTTTATCTTGTTGTTGTTTTAATCTCGTATCCCAGTTTATTATTCACACAATTAAGTTGTATTTCAGTATGTTTATATTTAAGTTTAAAAAACTACTATTTAGAATAAATGACAGCCTATTATGTTTGTATAATTGTTTTCCTAGCTCATGACAGCAATATTTTCTCTGCTAGGGATAGTTTTCCCCCTCTTTTAGTAGCTTAGACTAAAAAAACTAGCCTTTAATAGAATCCAACATCAGTGCAATTGTTGGTACATTTTACAAATATAAAAATAAGTGGCATACACATTTTTAATTAAATGTGGAAAAAATGTCGAAAATACAAGGCCTTAGAACACTTAAATTTAAGCATTTCAAAACCAACAATTTCAACCTATTTATGGGGGTCTACACCTCCCCAGCGCCCCCTCAGGTGGCTACCCCCCAAACTCCCTCTGTCGTTATTGTCCCCCCCCTTAGCACCAAACTCCGACTCTAGATCCACGCCTGTCACTAGTTCCTTTTACTCCAACTCCAAATATAGTAACATGCAGTTTACATGTTTAGGCCATCTGAGTTGTATTAGGTTAAGAGTTTTGTTTCACACATTGGTATTACAAGGTCATTCCCACCTTGAACCGATCAGCTTGTTTATTTCACTTTTTTATTTTAAAGGTCTATTTTTATTTGTATGTTCAGCATTATGTTATGAATAGATCGATCTAGCAATAGTATTAGTATGAGGAGGGTAGTATCGAGAGGAATTGAACCCAATCATATTTTTAAATGTTGTGCTTCTGAGTTTTCCTATTCAAGTTCAGTTCAATTTTCATAGAAAGAGCTTATCTGATGGCTTGAAGAATTATTTTTTTTATCACTGTTCAGATTATACACTTATATAATTACTTTAATGGGGCAAAGCTAAGGGAAGAAGCATTTTAGAGGTACTGTAATATACCTGCATTTGTGTGGAAGGAGAGTGGGAAACCATTTAGGAAAAAAAAACTTGTTAGATCTGACTGGGATTTGACCAATGACCTCTCAGTCATCAGCAGTCCAGCCTAAGACAAGAGTGACGCTTAAGACCAACTAAATGTGTTCAATGTTTAGCACAAAAAATATGTTCATATTTTCTATCAGGTTATTCCAATCAAAATCCTACCAATGACTAACTTGTCTTGTGTTTATTCGTAATTTTTTCTGTGAAGTATTAGGTCTGGAATGGGGTCAAAATCAACATTGTAATAACAAATGAGTTACTTGAATAAATAAGTAGCAGCTCCGGTTTATAAAAGTGATATTAACAGTTGGAGGGATTGTTATGTTCACATGACACCCTCTATCCGCAAATGTTGGCACTTATCATCACTAACGGAAGCGGCCACTCGTCAGTATAGCTCACTGGTATCATACCATAGAATATTTTTTAAATTTATAATTAACGATAGTACAATTCAAAGTCATATATAAAATGTGGACAGTTGTAGTTTTGGACACAACTTATTTCCAGTATTTGTTATATGAAAGTATATTTTATTATTATTATTATTAGCACCGCGTCTTACTACCCGTTCGGGTTATACGCACTTACGCTAATGTGTAATGTTAGGGTGATTGCGAGATGAAATGGAGGACCTACAGTTTAACGTGGAATCCGAACCACGGTGGCGGACTGGCATTCCACAAAAGTATATTTAAGTTTGTTGTTTGGAAGGATTCCTATGGGATAATGCAAGTGGATCAAGAAGAAATATAATAGGTTCTATGTTAACATCACTAAAGAAAGATTTTAATGGAATTACTTAGGCAAATGATTAATATAACATCTAAATTTGGTAGATGGTAAAATAACTTCTGGAAGAAAAATAATAAATTTTCTCTATAAATCTGTAAGAAAATAAAACCATCCATGCTACTTCCATTTTTAAAAAGAGCCCAATAAGTTATTACAACAATAGCTCAATAATTGTGTATGTTAAAACGAAAGTGATATGCTATTAGGTATTGGGTTCGACTTCCGAACAGACTTTCATAATATGAAAATACCAAATTTCAATATTTTTAATACGCTTTAAAACCTAGAACAATATTTAGTATGCAAAACCATTTCTTAGTTATAGACAAATATTATTTTAATATTTCAAAAATGATTTTCCGAGAAAAGCCATGTGGATATTATTCTTTATAAAAGTCTGCCATTAGGCCTACAGTAGATTCTCTACAATGAAAACACACCTCTTTTGCCAGATCAACTCTGAGATATTCTGAGTAATCATCAGCCAACTCATTAATCATTTCG
The DNA here is from genome assembly GCA_902151445.1 of Timema monikensis. NCBI lineage: Eukaryota > Metazoa > Arthropoda > Insecta > Phasmatodea > Timematidae > Timema > Timema monikensis. The sequence goes on along the minus strand of CABFVZ010002275.1, from coordinate 29,983 downwards.
AAATGTTTTTAATAGCTTTTTAAAACGTTTCAATATAATGTTTTTTAAGTGAGTTTGGTTAAAAGACCGTCCTGAACTTTTACACAACCCATATATATCCTTTATCTATGACAACCTCATAAACGTTTATTCTGGTGGAAAAAATTATATGCGCGGGTGACAGCTGAAGAAATAATAACCAGATACAACCATATTAAAAATAAGTAAATAATTAATTAATGCGTTTAAAACACATGATTAGTACAAATTATCATACAAATTGGAACAATATTTTACTGGACCTAACTACTCCACATCCACAATAACCTAACCGATTTTAGCCAACACCATAGAAAAAAATTTAACTAGTATGAAAATAAGGTTAATATTTGAAACAGAGATGGCAGTAGGCGAGCAGGCACAAGGAGTAGTACAGAATTAACCAATTTGCAAGTCTGCGCAACTCCCCAAAATAACCAGATTAAACGGTTATGAGGATGTGGAATAGTTCGGTCCCGTTATTTTAGGGTGTTTCGCAGACTTGCAACATAATCTCTAAGTAACTAAATTTTTATTAGTTCAAATAATGGTCAAAAGAATGCTCTGTTAGTTAAAGTATAGACACAAATCAAGTCCTGCATAAAAATCTATTCCCGAAAAATACTCAACAAAACCTCTAAAAAATTAGCGTCTAAGATCTATATCTTGATGAGGAATGATACCTGACATGAGAGATTGTGTACCACATCGAACTCCTTATGCAGACAGAAAAAGGATCATTGGGGCCCCATGGATCCTTCCTTCTTGACCGTTAACCTGCTCAGATAACCTAACTCTCACCTGATTTTGTTCTCCTTGACTATTAACCTGCTCAGGTAACCTAACTCCCCACTGGATTTGTTCTCTTTGACCGCTCAGCAGCTCAAGAAATGTGACCTTACTGTAACAAAATGACAACCTGTTAACACTGTTTTCGCTCTAATTGGCAATGTTATAAGTATTTGTGTGCTACCGATACTGAGTATTTTCAAGAGGATCAGCGTCCATGCGAGCCGTTACCGACCGACACAGCTGGTGCTGAGATTTTCTAACTAATTGACGAATGTTTCACAATGAGTGGCACCCCGTGGGGTAACTGAGTTATGGGTGCACACCCGGTGAAAAGGCCAGGATTTGGACGAAAGCGTGGGAATTATTAATTTTATAAAATCACGACTCAGTCGGGTTTACCAAGGGTAGTTTTCCCTTAATGGTTTTCCACTATACCTGCACGAAAATGTGGCTACCCTTACCTTCCTTGTTCATAAATACAGACGTCTGATTTTTTT
>CABFVZ010002275.1:0-25014 GCA_902151445.1 Timema monikensis | reverse complement strand
ATCTGAAAGAAACTAATATTAGTCACACAGGTGTAATGTACAATGGTTGTATATTAGTCTATATCTGAAAGAAACTAATGTAGGTCACACAGGTGTAATGTACAATAGTGTATATTAGTCTACATCTGAAAGAAACTAATATTAGTCACACAGGTGTAATGTACAATGGTTGTATATTAGTATATATCTGAAAGAAACCAATTTAAGTCACACAGGTGTAATGTACAATAGTTGTATATTAGTCTACATCTGAAAGAAACTAATATTAGACACACAGGTGTAATGTACAATGGTTGTATATTAGTCTATATCTGAAAGAAACTAATATTAGTCACACAGGTGTAATGTACAATGGTTGTATATTAGTCTATATCTGAAAGAAACTAATGTAGGTCACACAGGTGTAATGTACAATAGTTGTATATTAGTCTACATCTGAAAGAAACTAATATTAGTCACACAGGTGTAATGTACGATAGTGTATATTAGTCTATATATGAAAGAAACTAATATTAGTCACACAGGTGTAATTACAATGGTTGTATATTAGTCTATATCTGAAAGAAACTAATATTAGTCACACAGGTGTAATTACAATGGTGTATATTAATCTATATCTGAAAGAAATTAATGTAGGTCACACCGGTTTAATTACAATAGTTGTATATTAGTCTATATCAGAAAGAAACTAATATTAGTAACAAAGGTGTAAATACAATGGTTGTATATTAGTCTATAGCTGAAAGAAACTAATGTAGGTCACACAGGTGTAATAACAATGGTGTATATTAGTCTATATATGAAAGAAAATAATATTAGTCACACATAGATTTACTAATTAGTAACATATTGGGTCTTCATTCGACGTAAACTACTATCACAATATAATACAATAGTTGTATCTCGTTCACCCTACACTGTCTTAAATTATGATACAATAGTTGTATCTCGTTCACCCTACACTGCCTTAAATTATAATACAATATTTGTATCTCGTTCAACCTACACTATCCCTCAATATAATACAATAGATGTATCTCGTTCAACCTACACTGCCTTAAAGTATAATACAATAGTTGTATCTCGTTCACCCTACACTCTCTTAAATTATAATACAATAGTTGTATCTCGTTCAACCTACACTATCCCTCATTATAATACAATAGATGTATCTTATTCAAGCTACACTGCCTTAAAGTATAATACAATAGTTGTATCTCGTTCAAACTATACTATCCCTCATTATAATACAATAGTTGTATCTCGTTAAACCTACAGTATCCCTCATTATAATACAATAGTTGTATCTCGTTCACCCTACACTGCCTTAAATTATAATATAATATATGTATCTCGTTCAACATACACTGTCTTAAATTATAATACAATAGTTGTATCTCGTTCACCCTACACTGTCTTAAATTATAATACAATAGTTGTATCTCGTTCACCCTACACTGTCTTAAATTATAATACAATAGTTGTATCTCGTTCACCCTACACTGTCTTAAATTATAATACAATAGTTGTATCTCGTTCACCCTACACTGTCTTAAATTATAACACAATAGTTGTATCTCGTTCAACCTACACTGCCTTAAAGTATAATACAATAATTGTATCTCGTTCAACCTACACTATCCCTCATTATAATACAATAGTTGTATCTCGTTCACCCTGCACTGTCTTAAATTATAATACAATAGTTGTATCTTGTTCACCCTACACAGTCTTAAATTATAATACAATAGTTGTATCTCGTTGTACCTACACTATCCCTCATTATAATACAATAGATGCATCACGTTCAACCTACACTATCACTCATTATAATACAATAGTTGTATCTCGTTCAACCTACACTATCCCTCATTATAATACAATAGTTGTATCTCTTTCAACCAACACTATCCATCATTAAAATACAATAGTTGTATCTCGTTCAACCTACACTATCCCTCATTATAATACAATAGTTGTATCTCGTTCAACCTACACTATCCCTCATTATAATACAATATTTGTATCTCGTTCACCCCTCAATTTTTTAAACTATAATATAGAATTATCTTGTTTTTCTACATTTTATTAAACTTTCCATTCTGTTCTAACGTTAGTATTAGTATACAAATAACTAATTGTTGGGTTTAAATATGATCTTTTCGGACTTTTTTTTAAGTGTTTAAGTGAAAATTAATTATTTTATAATATATCTATTTATTTAGTTGCCAGTTCTACTTTCTGGATTGATACATTTTGGATTGCATAAATTAATATCTACCGTTGTGTTTTAGTGTATGCTCTAAGTGGTGGTAGTTTATTTATTTACTATCAGTTAATTCAATCCCGAGGCCATTTCGGCCACGTTATCGATCACTTTATACTTTCTTATGTCAAGAGTAAAAATGCTTAGACAACAGCTGGGTGTCCTTATCGGCGTATTTAAGTCTTTAAAATTTTTGAATTTTCCATTCATTTCCCTATTTAAGGCCTTATATCTCGAAAACAAGGACGAGAAGGGATACTTTAATTTATATGGGGTGAAAGAAAACTATTTTTTGTATAAAACCCACTCTTTATGGACGTGACAGAAATTCTTGAATAGACGCTGGAGCACCTAATACTAAGGGCTTTTTTAGATGATAATTCCGTTCATTTTACTCTTTGTGGAAGTGACAAAAATTTTGAGTGGCTTAAATATAAGGGTCTATTAGATGAAATGAATATTTTTATCTATAATATCGATTATCAAACAATTTAATTAACAGAACATTCTTTGTATTATTCGTTGAACATCAAACAATTTATTTAACAGAGCATTCTCTGTATTATTCGTTGAACTATTTATACGATATAATTTTTGGCGTGTTCTATTGATCATTCTTTAAACTAATAAACTAGTTTAGTTACTCAGTTATTATGTTGCAAGTCTGCGCAACTCCCCAAAATAACCAGATTAAACGGTTATGAGGATGTGGAATAGTTTGGTCCCGTCAATATTTTAATATACGGCACGAAAATGAGGTTCCTAAGGAAAACTTCAAGGAAAAAATAATTGAAAACATAACCTCAAATTAATATCGACTCCAAGCGACATTAGCCAGGTTCCGTGGCTATGTAGGATTGTAGTACTAGGTATCTACAATAATCCTACATAGCCGTGGAACCTGGTTCTTCTGGAAATTTTGAGATAGTTAACTTTGAACCATTTATTTCTATAGTATAACTGAATGGACATATGTGGCTGAAATTTTCGAGCTGTCGTCTGCATACCATTGTGTAAGAGAGACGGAAACTTTCATGTATCTCTTTCTCTAATATACCCATACAAGGCAATGTGGCATTTTGACATTGTTCATTAATTTGATTCAATATATGAAATACATCAATGTGTGAGTAGTTAAAATGAATAAATATGTTAGTAAGAGCTTTAAAGATCATATCAAAGTTCAAAACTGGTTAGTTTCTCCTTTAAATAAGTTGATGTAGCCTAATATATACGATTATTTTTGAAGGAAGCTCGCTTAAGAGGATTTATCTTGTACCAGAATCCTACCCTATAGTTGTGTTTAGTTATGATAAAAGACTTTCCAGAAGAAAATTTTCACTTCCGTTCTAAATGGCCGTTTATCCTACCAAAATATTATATATGTGATAGTATTCTGGTACGAAATAAAACCTTACAAATTGGGATTAATACTAAAATCAGGTTTGAGTAGATACAGTATTTCCTATAAGTCTATAACCTAAATTATCATTTGAACGTGAGACTTCTACACAAAGTATGTCATTCAAACAAATGTAATCCAGTCTTTAGCTAATTTGCTTCATTATAGTTATCGAACTTTTAACATAATATGGTTTCTGAAAGATATGAGCCAACTTTAAAAATAAAGGTATTATAATAATACATTCCACAAGCATATTATAGTTTGAATGTATGGCAATTAATCAACGTAACAAGTGAATATAATCGAGTTTTAAGATAACTTATTCATTATATTTATTAAACTTTCAATATATGGTATCTGAAACCAATATAAGCTAATAACCAACTTTAAATATAAGTGTAGTCGTGGAAAACTGTAAACAAAATTGATGTTAGCTACATATTTAAATATGTTCAAGATTTTATTCATATTGGCACAGTATTACCTGTAAAACCAAATTGTATATCCTTTAATGTAAATGTTTCTTAAGGAAAGTGTGGTATAATACTTCCCTATTTTCTAACAATAACACTTATATTCATCAAAGACATGTTTTCGCATAAGAACATTGAAATAAATCGTTAAATCTGTCCATCCCCCGTCCCCCATAGTGTAGTAGATGATAAATTTGAGCATCACGTGTTTTTCCTTGGCAATGTGTATGTGTATGTCTATCCAGTTATATTATAGAGATCAATACTTTGAACATACATCAGACATGCATGCATCTAGCCCTATATACCGCCAAGTTTAAGGTGCCACAGTTTCTATATTTGAAATTGTGACACTAGCACTCTTGGTGGGGATTGTAGTACTATGTACCTACAACAACCCTACATAGTCGTGGAACCTGGATCCTCTGGAAATTTTGAGATATTTGGCTTTGAACTTATATTAGACATGCAACTAGTCATCTAGAATCACCAAGTTTAAGGTGCCACAGTTTCTATATTTGAAATTGTGACACTAGCACACTTGGTGGGGACTGTCGTTGTAGGTAGCTACAACAACTCTACATAGTAGTGGAACCTGGATCCTCTGGAAATTTTTAGATAATTTACTTTGAACCATTATCACACATTAAACTTAAAAATCTTTAAAAGTCTCTAAAATCCAAAAGTTTAAGAAGCCATAGTTTCTTTTAAATTGAATTAAATAACCTTTGCTTATTCTGTGTGAGGGTCTCTTTATGAATATAAATCTGTTTGACTGATTACACCCTTTCCCCTCCCAACCATATAAACTCTTGTATAGTGACTATATATAATCTGACACTACTTACATAATTAATGATTGATTGTAGTTTCTCTTTTATATACAAGCTCCCAGCAATTCATATTTGATTCTAATAGGATCTTTACACTTTAAAAAATGACTCCTCTCAAGAACCCCACTCATTTTGACTTTTTTGCTTCCTGAATATTTTACCTTTTGAAAAGCGATAACATGCTTTTGTCAGTTTCATAGTGTAAATTTTTATTTTGATATCTTATCATACTGGCCCCTAGTTGATACCGGCATGGACTGTCCAAGACTGCCTATTCTAACTATAAATATTTCTTTGTTGATTATTTGATATGTATAATTAGTATGTTCTCCCTAAGGTATATTAAATCACCATTGGCTGTGAAACCTGTAAAAACAATAATTATACCAACAAATAATTATTTATTTATTAAAAATTATTTACTATATGTAGTTAAGTGAACATTATGGGATTACATAAATTTCTGTCATATATTGCAAACTGTATGTTGTAACATGATTGGTTAAATCCTCAACGTTTCTACCATCAGCTGCAAAGCCTACGCAGAATTGAAGAGGCGTACTAGGTAAATGATGGGTGGGGTAGTGGCTTCACTCACTGAGCCAGAAGGTACTATTGCACATCCGTCTGTTAAGCACATCGAAATGCCTACACCAACTGACCCTGTGACACTTGCATTCCATTCTTCCCAGGGACCGGCTGTATATTGGATGTTATTACTAGTAACGTTTATACCTCAGCTACGTTCATATTTGTCAGGGTCATAAGTGATACTGAGGTGGATCAATTAAAGCAGAAACTTGCTTTAGTCGATACCAGAAGATAGTGCATTGTTAACACAATGGTGCTCTGTACCACTCCTTTGTCTAGGAATGGAGATATTTGCTCGAAGCTCGTACACTATATATAAAATAAGCTTCATGATGTCCACCCCCAAGCAAGCTGTATTGACCAAGTGGCTGCCCCATGTTGGCAAAGATAGTGCCAGCATTTCCGTATGGAAGGTGTCATGTGGTCAATACAACGTTCCTTCTGGCCATTAACCTCGTAAACTATATTAAATGAAATAATATGCATTGTTGCTGTAATAATCACCACTTCTTCTCACTACGGCCACAATAGCCTAAAAGAGGGTGGACGAAAACTATAAGGAGTTTAATATTACAAAAAATATGAACATTTGCAAGTTTAAGAAAAAATTTGAATTATTTATTCAAGGCAAAACAACAGTGTTAAATAAAAATTACATGGCCTCACAAGGCAAACTGAAGAGTGTTGAGAAACATATAAATATGGCAGAGACTGTTCTTGGGCAGTACATTTGATAATATATTTCTCAATCTCAAAGTAAATTATTCATTTGTAAGAATTAGTCTGGAAGAGACCCAATAACACTCAAAAATCGTTAGTATTGTAATAAAGAGCTTAAAGAGCCTCTTTTAAACGGCTAACAACGCGCCTGAATCACTATTATGAATTCAGACTAAACAAATAGTTTAAACTATTCAACTTTTGAATCCTTACTATAATAATAAAGAGCTTAAGGAACCTCTTTAAACGGTTAACAACGTGCCTGAATCATCATTGCGAATTCAGACCAAACAAATTTGAATTTTAAGATTAAACTTAAATTTAAATATCAATTCTGATATTTGTAAAATGCACAAAGGTTTGACTTCCCGACATAACTCAAACTTCTGTGGGACTATTACTTCCACCACCTTTGAAGTAATCGAGAAGATTCCGACATGTTAACATTTAACATTATAATATAAAACAAAGTAATATTACATTAGAATACTTGTAATTTCTCACCAAACGAATTGGTAAATGTTAAAGTTAAGACTTATGAGCCAACACAAATGAATTACTTTATTATTTTCTTCAAAGAAAATACCTTTACAAAATATTACCTATATAAGAAGTATGATAAAATTTTAAAGTTCAAAACATTATTGGTAACCACAAGAGCAATAAAAATTATGTTTAAACTAAATATTCCAAAATAGAAAAAGAATCTGAAGGGGCTACCTATTATCATCTCTAAAAATTACAAAGAGACTAGCACCCAAGCGGCAAAATAAAACATTAAATGTTTCATAAATAAATTTACTTTCAAAAATAAATCTACTAGTGAAAAATTACAGACGCCTACACTGAACGATTCCAATTACATAATTAATCTAAGTGTTCAAAACATTCAAACCCATTAAAGGTCGTTTGAATTTTAAATAATCATTAAAATATATAAAGTTTATATATTGCCATCCAGGAGTGATAACGTCTTAGCCCACACAAGGACGTCTCGTGGAAATGTCGGATGTACTAGTCAATCATATTCGCTGAGTTCCTTCGTTATATAGGTCTAGTCAATGGGTGTAGAGATGGGAGTTTTCATATTAAAATTACAATGTCACGCGGCTAACACGTGCTAACAGCACTCTCTTGTTAGCAGTTGCCAAACTTGGCTCGTTTCCAAAACACGTGCGCCTGATATCCTGTGAGGTGGCTGTTGACTCTAAGTACGCCCATTCATTCACGTACACCAGGTATCGGGTTAGTTGCAATCAAACTTGGCTGGTTCCCAAAACACGTACACCAGAAATCTGGTGAGTTGGCCGTAGAATAAAAGTACGCCCATTCAGCCACATACACCGGACACCGGTTAGTTGCAGCTCAAGATTAGGAGTGGCCCATTTGTAGCCCAGCTGGGCCAATCAGTGTATTTCTGGATCCCTCTATTGGAACATGTTGTTGCTGCATCATTCATAGCTTGCTAGGATTTCTCTTCATTTTAGGATATGCTGCAAATAGGTTAGTATTGGAATTGTGCTAACCCAGAAGATACAATTTATGAGTAAAGTACATTATATCAGACATAGTAAGTTTAGTAATCTTAGATATTGCAGGATGTATATGAGTAGTGGCATTATTCGGAGTGAGTGGTATTCAAGTAAACTAGCTAGTCTTGCTAGTGATACTATTGCAGGATGTCTATATGTATTGGATTATTTGGGATGGGTAGAACTAATGAAACATTAGTTAGTAATGCTAATGTTACATTGCAAACTATTCCAACAAAGAGAATAAATGAAATAATATATACTGTTACAGAAAAATATTGAGGAAAAATTATTATCTTCTGTTCCTCAAAGATAATAACAATCAATTTCACAATACCTCCATTTAAAAAATATAATTGCCAATAGCTCAGTAATAATTACTGATTTTATAGAATCTTATCTTTCAAAACTGTTTTCTATTTTAATAGTACTACTTACAACTTTGCAATGATAGGTTAATTTGTATCTCATAGAACCTTTGAGTGATGCAAATTGGAGACATGCTAAGTACCATCTAAGCTATTTTCCTGAAAAATGAGATGCGCCATTTTATTTGTAATGTGAAAACAGTTCCTAAATACGAAATCATTAAAGCTCATATAGAGGGAGGGGGGGATATATTTTTACCCTTAAGCAATTTAGCCTTAATTTTAGGGATGGATAGTTAAAAAAAAACCTTTGAAAACCTATTAAAACTTTACTGTGGATTCACACGTTCGCTGTAAAACGCGAGCAGTGCTGAAATTGGTCACGTGACAGCTCTAATCCAATAACAAGAAGTCCGTTTGGCCAGCGTAGCCCGTTGTACTCGAGTAGATATAATTTAAACGTTTCCAGCGCTTCTACAGAAAACCAGCCAAGAAGAGCTCATCAGCGCATTCGCAAACTTTCAAACGTGCGTTATTTATTTAAAAAAAAACACATTCTCAAGATGGCGTATTTCAAAAGTGATGAGGAAAAACGACAGTTTATTGTAAACCACGGGCTTTATCGATGAAAAAATAAAAACCTGGCAGTAAGTAAAACATCTAATTTTATTTTAAATACATTAACTTGCACTTATAGTAATATTTTCGTTTTTATGTATGAGTTTCAATTCATTATGGGTAAACAGATATTCCAAACTTTCCGTGAGCGTGTTAACATCTGTACCACTAAGCGGTGCTGACTTACTGTACTGCTTTCAAATTTCATCGTAGCTGTGAATTCACCTTTAGTTACTAATATTTAGGTTAGTCGGTAAAATTATTTCAACTCAAGTCCTAGTAACAAACATTAACATCACAAAAAAAAAGGCATTTATCGGGTTCAGATGATCTAAAATGTTGACATACATTAAAATCTTAGTTCGATTTTTTTAAAGATCCCAACACTTTCTCTACCCGAGGAGTGCGAGAAAGTAAAAGTTATAATTATATTTTTTAGATACATTTAACTAAAACCACTTTCCTCAAACAAATATTCAAAATAAATATATTTATATTTTATAATTTTATTTGAAATACTGGAAAACTATTGTTAAATTTGCTAATATAGGACCCCTTGTATTTTGTCTGCACACCCGTCAGTGGACCTAAGTATCACTGCAAAATAGGGCCGACACTATTATAAAATATCTAAAACGTTTTACTGTTTATTACTTGTTTTACTGATGGTCACCAAGATAGTTTATCATTCACACTATAATATAGTTAACCAGCACTGAATTAATTAAGTGCATAGACATCGTCTGTGTGTACAAATGAATATAAATTAACCTGAGTCTAAAGTTCTGCTGATTTATTATTATGTACACCAATAACGCACATTAAACTAAATAGCTTTACAAATGTTTACTTTACGAAAGTCTTTCAACAAGCTGAACGAGTGCAAGTTTTGACTTGAACTTCTTTCAACAAGCTGAACGAGTGCAAGTTTTGACTTGAACTTCATTCTCCCCTTTAGCGCACATCCCGGACACACAGTTGCGATGCCTGGTCCTCTTTCCAAAACCGCAAGTGACAGAGCAGGCAGTCCATTTACTCCAATTGTCCCAAACCTTGTTTTTGACGGCTTCATCATTGGCATTCTCTGAAATAAAAATGGCGAAACTATTGAAACCAAGAGATAAATAGCTCTACATTAAAGTGTTAACTAAACCGTTACTAGCAAGGAAAAATTTCTTCTAATTTTTATTATCGCAAATCAAAACATAACGATCCTTCAAACGTGGCTATTTTAACTTTTTAATTCAATTTTTCATTGACTTTTTTGATTTAATCAAAGGATGTTCAAGCGAGCATTGAATATTATTTTTAACATTTCAGTTTTTAGTTGAGTAACCATCTGGATCAACAAACTTTGGTTCTAATGTAAGCATTATTTGGGGACTTTCTCTAATATTTTTATTGCCTTATAAACAATTGTACTATATTTATTGAAGTGTTTATGGTTAATTTGTAAAACATCAATAAAATTCAATATTTGCTTTCTTTTTATAGATGTTTTAAAATATATTTATGAAACGCCCATAGCTTTTTTTTAGAACACAAGTTTGTTACTCAAGATATTATAAATGGATTTAAAAAATCGAACTCACTTGAACACCCTTTAGGTGGGATGGAGTCTCACAAGTGTAACGTCATTATTTTGTCAGTCATTTTAGATAAGTAACATAACCTGTACTCATCAAAAGAAATTGTTAATATACTCAAGTCTTGTAGATTACGATGGTCAGGATATGCAGCGCGAATGGGAGACTTTAGAACAATTTTTATAGTATTTACTGTCAAACCCAACGGGAAGATACCATTGAGAAGACCTAGACTCAGATGGAAGGATAGCATTAGAATGTACCTGAAAGAGACAGGGTGTAATGAGGAGGACTGGATCGATAGCTAGCTCAAGATAGGGATAGGTGGCGTACTTTTCTAAGTGCGGCGATGAACTTTCAAGTTCCTAATACCATAGGTTAAGTAAGTGAGTAATATAAGATAACACTAATATGTATTAGTATCTATTTTTGATGTAGTAATCACCATCTTGATCATCTTCCTTGTCTTTTTCGTCCAGATCATCATATTCATCTCCAGTCTTAGTGCCAATGTAATCACCATTAAACTCCTCTTTGGTATGAATCTTATCTTTACTCTCACTGGTCCCCCCAAGATATCGCTCCCTCTCATTTCTTTGTTCATCATCCCCAAAGACATTGGTGAGAACATCTTCATTTATTTTATTAGGGATTTCTTCATCTTCATATTCTAACGGGACGTTAAAGGAATCATTATCCTCGTCTATGTATTCTATATTATCGATGCTACTTTCGGAGAGCGGATCTACTAAAGGGATCAAATCTAAAGAACTAGACTGGCGTGAAACTCCTTTGGCATTGGTAGTCGATCCAGTTTGGGTATCGTCCACCCCTGGCTCTTTATTGTCATCCATTATTTCCTGCACAAGCACGGGGGTTATTCCTTCTCCAAAAACTCGATTAAGAGCATTTCCCTGATGTGAAAATTTAATATTTCGTGGCTTGCCATCTGTAAGATACTTGTCGATATCATCAGCCCTATCCAATTGGTGTGGTGAGTCTTTTAGAGATACCATTTTTTCAATAGATCCACGGTCAACACCATAATTTGTATTTTGTTGATTTCCTTTGAACAACCTTCGCAGAGCATTGTCAGGCACTTGCATGATTTGTTCTTTTAGTTGATTGTGTAAGTTGATTTGTTGATTAAGTCCGTTAACATTTCCAGAGAGTTTTGAAGGCTGAGCATTAAAACTATCTGATGAAGGTAAAATATTAATATCTTCTAATAGTTGGCTCAGACGGGTTTTATCACTTTGCTGGTCATTGGTATATTCACTTAAATCAGATTTGTGAAGTTCCGGTTCAATCATTTCTGCTTGATAACGACTTTTAACATCAATGGCTTCCCCGTTGGATTGTGTGTATTCAACTGGTTTTACAAACTTAGATTGAGGCTCACTTGAGAGTTTACCAACCAGAAACAAGTTTTCACTGTCATCTTCTGCCAAAACGGGCTTTTTAACTTTTTTAAAAGCATCTGGACCGAAGTAGAGTGTTGGCTGGTTGGTCAGCTTATTAAACGGTTGATTCATAATACGTTTATTTACCATTTCATCGCTCAACTCTAGAACATTGGGTTTTTTTTCTCCGTAATCTTCCCAATAATCCAAATAGGAGTTTTCATCTGCTTGCTGTAGGCATTCCATTAGCCAAATACTATCTAGTAAACTTAAAGTAATGAAAATATACCAATAACACATGTCTATAAATTATTGTATTTAATATCTCTTTATGAAATAATCAAATAAGTATATTCAATAAGACTTGCTTCAAAACATTTAACCCCCTTGAAAATGGATGTCGGGTATAATTTATTTCTTCATTGTTGATATCATTGTTTTCAAGAAAAATAAAGAGATACAGAAATGCTTTTTTATTTGTAAACTTAGTCCAATATGCCTGGTTTAAGAAAAAACACGATTTTTTAAATTAGCGCTAGTGAGCCTGATCCAAATTGAATATAGGGCATTTTAAGGGGTGGTTTTTACATCATAATACTGCATAGGCACATAATATTATCATGGTAGCCTAGCCGCTTCATTGTTGGTTAGTTAGTATTGGCCGAAGTGTCTATGCATTCTCCCCTTCATAAGAGCAATTATACACTACGTTAGCGTGAGTCTTTTAATGGTTATTTTACTGACCCAAATACATTAATATGTAACAGAGAAGTAATTGCTTGTTGAGAATTATAAATATGAATGTTTACAAGCCTATCCATATATAACGTACTAACTAAACCAAATACAATTCTTAGTTTAATTTTTATATGCCAAGAAATTCTTCTGATGGACATTTAACTAGTCCCTTGCAAATTCTATTAAGTATCCTCTTTTGGTCCTCCCTGCATGTCTTAAGAGAGGGAATGAGACAGCGACGCTCTCTCTTTTGAAAGCCCTTGCCACAAGAGGCGCTGCATTCACTCCAATCACTCCAATCTGTCCACACAAGAAGATGAGGGGCTGTTTCTTTGTCTTTGGGCGAGATGTGATTCTGTGACTTTGAACGTGAAACTGTATAAAACGAAAGAAAGTTGTAACTGAACATAACATATTCGTCATTGCCAGTATTGGCTATCAATCAAACTATCTAAACTAAGAGAACTGGATGATTAATGATAGTGCATTTTAGGAACAGGATCAACATTCATCTTGGAGATAATAAAAACTACCAATAGGAAAGAAAGTCAGAATCAAACCCTAATCTTCTGTTTAAAAATAAAGTACACTATCTGTTCCCCTGGCCATGTCAGCATTATATTTAAAATGCTAGTCAATATTTAATTAGTAAGCATGGACTGATCCACATTTATATTTCAAATAAGGCTCTATAAATGTGGTGTCGTGTACCATATTGTAGGTCGCAAATTAATTTAAAGATGTATTAACGATCCATAAGTTAAGAGCTAAAACGAGCTCATGTGTGTTGCACACTTTGCACGCTAAGTTTGTTTCTAAAGTATTGATCCAAAATGGAAACTTATCTTAGCAAGTCCAGATCATTTTAGATACCAGTTGAAGAATATTCTAGCCCAAGGCTGCCCAAAGGGGGGATCATGGCGCAAGTTGCACCATCAGATTTTTTTTGGGGGGAGGGGGATTTTTTGGGCTATATTATTTAATAAGATACTTTTATACTATCATCATTTTTTTTCATACTTAGAATACCTTTAAAATGGTTAAAGATACATTTTAGTGTTTCATGCTATGACAACACTTACAGCATTAACTTAGAGTGGGAAAATGATTCCATATTTTTTTTACTGAGCAAGGCCTAGTTGGTAGCGCTGAGTAGTGGGCAGAGTGTCAATCCTTCCCATGCATAGACATCTGTCACCTTTGACTTTTGAAGGTTTTCCGTCCATCGTGTCGGTCACCAGTCCCATAGACAAGATAAAGTCAAGACTGTCGAATCACCATTTAAATGCAGCTAGTCATGTTTGTTTTGTGTAGGAAAATACATATGTCAGGACATGAAAGCCATGATCTTTTTTCTACAAATTTAAACAAGGGTCCAACAAAAAAAGGGGGGGATTGAAAAGAGTGCAAACTACAAGATAGTCAAGCAGGAATGATGCACTGCAAACAGTTGTCACCTGCTATGTCACAATAAAGGAGACTTTGCATAGTTTGTTCATTGAAAAAAATATTGATAATGGCACAGAGGCACTGGTAACTGGCCTGTCAAAACAAATGACTGACTTTGAAAATATTTGCTCAATACATGTTGCCTCAGCTATTTTCAAAGTGCTGTCACGGTGTCACCAATTACAATTGTTCTACAATCAAAAACATTGATTATGACACTGCCAAAAATTGTTTCTGAAACTAAGGCTAAGCTTGTATAAATGCGAAGTGAGTCTGGGTGGAATAAAGTGAGCGATTCGATTCTTTCCATTGCTGATGTGAATAATATTTCTCAACCCCACCGCAGAAGAAGAAAACGTAAGAGGTTTATGGATTAAATGTCGATGAAAGGATACAAGATCCTCTGAAGAGGATCAAGATGGAAGTTTATTTTCAAGTACTAGACTCACTTATTAACCAACTCAGTGACAGATTCTCTGACAGTTATCTTTCTATATTCTCACAAATGGCAGTGCTTTCAAATGAAGGAATTCTGATAATTGCAAAATAACAGGAAAAGCAGGGCTATAAACTGGTTTCTTCATTAGTGAAAGACTTGTGTTGGTTTTACGACCTTGATAGTGACCAAATAATAGAGGAACTAGAAACGTTTGAAAATGTTTATAAAGCTGCTCACTCAGAAATTGACATTTCCTACCTGCTTTCAGAGAAAGAAAAGGGTCAAAATAAGACACCAGACAAGGAATCTGACGTTTCAGGAGGTGAAGGGGGAAATAAATATGGAGATGAGGAATAAGATTTAGACCATGATGAGCTGCTTTTGTCTGTTTATCAGTGAATAAAAAGAGACCTTATTAGGCCTTAGAGATGCCCGCAGTAAATGTCAGCATTTCCTCAAAATGCTTCATCGTATCTTTTCATTGTCTACCTCTCACAAGTTGCTCAGTGGAAAGGACGATGAGCCGTTTAAAGATGGTAAAGAACAGGTTAAGAAGCATCTTAGGGGACGATTGGTTGTCAAGCTTATTGATACTATAATCTGAGAATGACATTCTCAAGAAAATCATAAATGAAGAAATTATCGAAAAGTTTGCCACATCAAGTATACATTGAAAAAAATCTTCTTTTGTTAAAATATTATAAATAGTACCTAAATCCCTGTGCTTAAAGAATTTATTTTCTGGCTGTTTATTTGTAACTACTCTAAAACAATTTTTCTTTTTAAGGTTTTATGATTACTTACTAATTCATGTAAATATTACGACAATACTCATATCATATTAGTTCATACACATTTGGTTGGTTTTTTCAATATCTGATTATTGATTTATTTATCTTTATTGATGTTTTCAATAATTTTTTATTCAATTCTTTCATTCAGTCTGAATTTTTGAGTTTTTTTTATGTACGGAAAAACTATTTTTATACAACAGGTTCAGGTAAAATATTTTATTTATTTATATGACATTCAGACTTCTCAAAACAACTGTTTTTACAATATTATCACTATTTTCATTTGCAAAGTGTAAGTAATATTATTTTTTTACATGAAATTACTCTAATAAATATAAACTAAGCCTGGATGTGGACTTGTCGAAAAATTGAGATCCCAAAAAGGTTATATAGTTAGTTTGGATTTTGGGGGAGGGGTAGAGAAAATGGGGGGGGGGATTTGCACCATTGGGTTTGATGGGGATGGGCACCCCTGCTCTAGCGGAATATAGTTAAACTATATAATAGTCAAATTATTTTGATAAGAGTAATAACATTATAGTAAACATATTAATACAAACTATATCGGTTAGTTAAAATAATTATACAATATTAGAGAGGATCAAGAACCAATATCAAACTACGTTAGGGGAACTTACCTTCTCATTTGCTGCAAAAATCGCTTTCAATTAATAAATAATTATTATTACAAACTATAGTAATATTCAGCATCTTTTTAATTAACGTCTATACCACACACAAGATCGTCTTATGAAAAACATGAAATTAATAGGATATATTTGATTTTATTATTATTATTATTATTATTACTATGCCCACGTTCTAACACATTAATGGTTACATTTTAGATTTTTGAGCATAAACAAAATTTATTTCGTAAAATTGAAGGCTTTAAGCCATTCCTAAATATGAGCACTTTTTTTTTAGCATTGAAATTGCACGTCTGTAGACAACCACTTCATCATATCAGTTTCCTGTCGAATTCCCTTACACATAATTATGTAGGATCACTCACTGTCAGCAGTGGACTTTGATTTATAAAGGAGAGTAATTTAGTTTTTTAGGGCACCACAAGTTGATGTTGCCCCTAAATTGATCCCTCTTTACAAAACTGAGAACGCTTTTACGCCCCTGTTGTAATCATAGGCTACCAAAGAGAATTAATGACTCGGGAACATATTATTAATCATAAACTATAATATAGTCCATATTAACTTGTTCTTATAGCAACTTTTATTGAACTATTAGAGATTTGTTTTCCTAGATATTATATATTATAATAGGTTCCTGAATCATCCATTCTCTTTGGTATAATTGCAACAAGGGCGTAAAAGCGTTCTCGGTTTATATATATTTATAATAAACGTATCTCATTTATATAATTTCTCGTTTTTTAGGTTATTTAACGTTAGCCTGTTTTTATATTTGTTAGTTTTATGTTCGATTCTAACTTACTATGCGTGTCTTATTATTAGGCTATATTTACGTTTGTTGGTGTGTTTCCTCCTGAAATTGTGATCATTGCCGTGAAATGCGTTTACGAGACTTATTTGGTTGTAGTTCCCTTCTTTTATATTCCTGGTCGTGTCTGATTCTTTGGAAGTTTCAAAATCAACGGTCCTGGTATTCTTGACTATTTTATTCAGACGTCCGCTATTTATCTGCCTCCTACCGTGGATCTGGGGATGCCCAGCATCCATGTGAACTACCTTGCTTGGACTGACATTCTCCTTAAAGTTAAGAATTCTTCTCATCACTGAACTGTTACCACAACCTCCTCCTTCCTTACTTGCCTTGTGGAACAGTTTGGGTTCACCCTTTGCTGTTGTTTCTATTTTATTTTTATTCGTTATAGCTATTTGTGGACTTTTACCACCTGATGGCTTTGCTGATACTTTTCTGAATCTGTTTATTGGACTGTCACCCATTTTGGTTTTATTTATTGTTGAAGGCTTGTTTCTATTCGATGTGAGTTTTATTGGCTTTTTATCAGTTTTATTTTTATTTTGTTTTTTATTTAGTGTTTTTGCTGTTTCATTGTATGATTTTGAATTTCCAGTTGGAGTTTTCCCTGGTTGATTGTATATATAATACAATCCTTTGGTTCTGTTTTCGGGTGAGGTCGTGTGTTTCGAACCAGCCGATATGGTTTTCACTTCTCTCCGAAGATCCACGCGATGTTTTTGGTTCGGGGCTTTAAGTGGACTTGTAAGTTTTGGTTTGGTATACGTTATTAAGGAGGACGCATCCTCACCACGGTTTTTCAACTTTTTACTGATTTTATATCTTAGGGATCTTTGTGGTTTTGAGTCTGGTTTATGTTTTAATTTCGTTTCCCTTTGAGAAGAGTTATGCTTACTGTTGGTTGGATGTTTCCTGTTTCCCTCCTTGTATTTTTGGCCCAAGTTGTCTAGCACTCTTGACTCCTGTTCAATAAGTCTGTCATTGTTGACTGATGTATCCTGCTGTGTAGATTGTCTTTTATGAGTTGATGTTCTATGATGCAGAAATGTACGGGGGCCTGTTTTAATGACGTTATGACTATACCTTATGGGTTTGGTTTCTCTGAGAGAGGGCTGTACTAGATCTGTCATGGATACACGTGGGGTTTCACAACTATTTGTATTTAAAAAAAAGAAGCCCAACACAACTAGCCATGTAGTTTGCGATACTAACATTGTTCAACCAAAACTTATTGTGCGTGGACTTTTGGTAACAAACCAAATCCGAAAATGTGAATATATTATATTTTTATATAATTTTTTTTTACAAGTAATTATTGAGCAAGAGCTGTTACTAAGCAATTTAATTGCATTGTTCGCATCATTGAATACTACCATCTTTTTCTAGATATAACTTTAACAATGCCAATCTATGAAGTTCTTAGAGAAATACCTTTTTACCTACAACTTTTTACGTTAAAGGTTAAACTGATTTGAATATTGCCTTAACTTATTTGGAGTTCAAAGTAAAGAATTAGAAATAACCCTCAAAGTTCTTAATAAAGTTAAGCTGTTAAATATCGTCATTAAAAACGAACAAGAAAAGATGCCATATTAAAAATAATGTTGTTTATTTAACAAAAATGTTACTGAAAAGTTTATTTTTAAATTAGTTTATACAATGTGTTTAATGTTTGCTAATATTATTAGACGTTGACTAAACTGATACAAATAAGTTGTTTCATATGTTTAGTTAATTAAAATAAAATGTTTTAATATTTTCGTTTTAAAATTAACCAACACTTTGCTCAAATCTATTGTTAGGTACTAGCCAGACCTACATTTATTTTAAAATATAGTTATAGTATTTATATAATTTAAATATAAATTTGAATTGATAATAAAGGAAAATTATTTCATGTAGTGTGTGACAAATCAATTTAAATACTTTCTTTCGTTACTAATACATACGATCCTTACTACATATTTTCTAATGTTTTTTAAAATGATAAATTAGGACGTTGAAAGGTGAAACTCAAGCCATAATGGCTGATGTGGCCAAACTTATGTTTGACAGATAAATATTTAAACAAAGTGCTCTCTATGTTAATATATACGAAGCTTCGAAGATGATTCTTTCCATTGATACTAGGTGTCACTACTTATTAACGTCATCAGCCTTTCCCAACACATTTCTTCGTGTAAACTTCGAGCACGCGAAGTGAGGGAAAAAAGTCAAACAAATCGTGTGTAGCGTGAGTAATCGTTTGTTGTTCAATGAACGTGGAATGGAAAGTAACCTCAGAACGATAAACAAAAACTTCAGTTAAAGTGCTCGTGCTATTAGATGGTATAGCGACGCGTCCAAGTTCGAGTGTGCCAGTGTTCCGTTATTTAACGTGTGTTTTCCCTTGTAAGCGCGTATGAATGAAAAGGTTTGCGGTATTATGCGAGTCGACCAGGGAACGAGGCCATGGCTTCTACCGCAGAGAGGGGGGGAAGTAAAGGTGTTCTTGAAAGTACGCTCTTTCTAAAGTGCATTGTTAGTTATTGTTTTGTTAGTCTGGTGAAAAGTCGCCCGTCGGTGTAGACATAGATCCTATGTGTGGGAGCTATCGTTTTCAAGCAAACTGTCAAGTTTGACTGCGAACTACCGCTAAAGGTGAGTATTATTATAAATTGGATTGTTCTCTCTCCCCTCCCCCTCTCCTGCCTAAGTACACACACTTATTTCTGTGATGTATTTGTAAATATTGTATGTGTAGTCGCAAGTTACATATTTTAATTTTTCACCAATTTATGTTAGGCAACTTTTATAAATTAGAAGTTTAAGCTATATGCCAATTTCAAATATAGAATGTAAGAGCGAAGATGTACTTTGTTGTCGCGGTTTGAATTTGGAACGCTTTCCCTTGAGAATGTTTTGACGTCTAGCGAAGTTATGTCACAATCGCCACGTGGCTCGCGGGAGAGTTGTTTTGCATGTATTCATACGCCGGGTGTGGGTGAAGTATACCTTGCAGCGAACTGTTGGCTGTTTGCCGAGATGACAAGATGTTCACTTTCACTGCGAGATTCACAACAACTGACTGAACAGCGATTAATTGTGGACATGTTTTTAATGGTCCTACACAGCCTTGTACAAATTACGGCCCGCAAGGTATAACTATTTATATATTTACGGAAAAAAAAAGTGCTCAAAATACCAGAGTTAATATATTCTAATGGACGTAGCTTGTGACCTATACAATTTCTATTCAACACACCAATGAATAATTTACCAGCTATTTTAAGAATCTTGACTAAATTTAACCTCAACATTAAAATAATTATGGAAAATGGAAATATTTTTATTCATCTCAGTAAGTTCTATTTTATTGCAGAAGCACTTCTTACTATTATTATTTCCTTACTCTTCATGTAGATTCTTTTAATAATAATAAATTGCGTCTTCCGAAAAATCTTTTTTTATTTATTTTAGGCCTCATTCCGATATTTAAATTCTCACTGCGGTTCCTTTAGCCAAAATATTTGCCCAGGCCTGTTATAACGCGCTACTCTCCCAGATAACTGGACTGCAGATGACTGAGAGATCGGGTTTCAAATCCTGGTAAGGTGTACTGAGGGTGTTCTTTTTATAAACTGTTTTTGACTAAGCCTCCACACAAATGCGGGTACACTTCCTCTATATTAAAACCATCCTCGTATTATGCACATAACCCGAACGGTTTGTAAGAAGCGGTGACAAAAATAAACACAATATTAATTTAATTATTGTTTCGAGAGTTGATCTATTTTTTAACCGCAGCTCATCAACCATACCGGCGCTCTTCCTTCATATTTACTCCTACGAGGTAGGAGTGAGAAAGTTAGAATTTAGAGGGAGTGTGTCCGCGTTTGTGTGCAAGCAGAGTGTAAAACCATGAGGAAAAACCACCCTCAGTAGACCCGATTGGGATTCTAACCCCGATCTTCCCGTCATCAAAGGGGCAGTCTAACATTAGAGTGACGCCTTAGACCGCTCGACCACTGAAGTGGGTCAGATTAGTTAGGTATACCTTCTAATGGATGTAATAAAATCTTACAACTTGGTCCAACTGAACACACTCATTATCTTCACTCAACCTCTATCAGTTTGTACAACAACTGGCTATCTCAGTTGGTCTAAGTGAACAACTGGCTATCTCAGATGGTCTAAGTGAACAACTGGCTATCTCAGATGGTCTAAGTGAACAACTGGCTATCTCAGTTGGTCTAAGTTAACAACTGGCTATCTCAGATGATCTAAGTGAACAACTGGCTATCTCAGATGGTCTAAGTGAACAACTGGCTATTTCAGATTGGTCTAAGTGAACAACTGGCTATCTCAGTTGGTCTAAGTGAACAACTGGCTATCTCAGTTGGTCTAAGTGAACAACTGGCTATCTCAAGATGGTCTAAATGAACAACTGGCTATCTCAGATGGTCTATTGAACAACTGGCTTTCTCAGATGGTCTAAGTGAACAACTGGCTATCTAAGATGGTCTAAGTGGACAACTGGCTATCTCAGATGGTCTAAGTGAACAACTGTCTATCTCAGATGGTCTAAGTTAATAACTGGCTATCTCAGATGGTCTAAGTGAACAACTGGCTATCTCAGTTGGTCTAAGTGAACAACTGACTATCTCAGATGGTCTAAGTGAACAACTGGCTATCTCAGTTGGTCTAAGTGAACAACTGGCTATCTCAGATGGTCTAAGTGAACAACTGGCTATCTCAGATGGTCCTAGTACATGTGTGAAGTGTTACACTCCCCCTAGTACATGTGTGAAGTGTTACACTCCCCCTAGTACATGTGTGAAGTGTCATACTCCCCTTAGTACATGTGTGAAGTGTCATACTCCCCCTAGTACATGTGTGAAGTGTTACACTCCCCCTAGTACATGTGTGAAGTGTTACACTCCCCCTAGTACATGTGTGAAGTGTTACACTCCCCCTAGTACATGTGTGAAGTGTCATACTCCCCTTAGTACATGTGTGAAGTGTCATACTCCCCCTAGTACATGTGTGAAGTGTTACACTCCCCCTAGTACATGTGTGAAGTGTTACACTCCCCCTAGTACATGTGTGAAGTGTCATACTCCCCCTAGTACATGTGTGAAGTGTCATACTCCCCTTAGTACATGTGTGAAGTGTCACACTCCCCTTAGTACACGTGTGAAGTGTCATACTCCCCATAGTACATGTGTGGAGTGCTATCTCTCTTCGAATCAGTGATTGCCAATGCTTAACCGGCGAACATGAGGCTAAGAATCACACCACGAGGGTCGCTGGGGTCGAACTCTGACGCAAGTGATATCGATCCACCCCCACCCCCGGGTTGTCATCAAGGGCTCATGGCATGGCAGAGGTTTGTCAGATGTCACAGAAACTGCACTGCCACGATGCAAGGACCTACAATCAAACTGTATTGCCCCCCCCTCCGCCCCGACCCACTTATCCCCGAGGCCGCAAAAGAAACACTCTCCCATCAAGACCAAGCTCACTCAGGATAGTCATCATCTGCTGATGATAAACCGGGACAGTGGGACAAGGTTACTGCGTTATTTGACTCGTAAATCTGGTGCACAGACGTTGATAAACAGTCGGTATGTAGGGCAGAACGTTACCTTGCCATTTCTCGTGTTATATATAGTACCTGCTGGGATATAGCTACCTGGCTAGTTCTCTCGTGATAGTACCTGCTGGGATACAGCTACCTTGCTAGTTCTCTCGTGATAGTACCTGCTGGGATACAGCTACCTTGCTAGTTCTCTTGTTATAGTACCTGCTGGGATATAGCTACCTGGCTAGTTCTAATGTGATTGTACCTGCTGGGATATAACTACCTGGCTAGTTCTAATGTGGTAGTACCTGCTGAGATATAACTACCTGGCTAGTTCTAATGTGATTGTACCTGCTGGGATATAGCTACCTGGCTAGTTCTAATGTGATTGTACCTGCTGGGATACAGCTACCTTGCTAGTTCTCTCGTGATAATACCTGCTGGGATATAGCTACCTGGCTAGTTCTAATGTGATAGTACCTGCTGAGATATAGCTACCTTGCTAGTTCTAATGTGATTGTACCTGCTGGGATACAGCTACCTTGCTAGTTCTCTTGTGATAGTACCTGCTTGGATACAGCTACCTTGCTAGTTCTCTTGGGATAGTACCTGCTTGGATATAGCTACCTTGCTAGTTCTCTTGGGACAGTACCTGCTGGGATACTGTAACCTTGCTAGTTCTCTTGTGATAGTACCTGCTGGGATACTGTAACCTTGATAGTTCTCTTGTGATAGTACAGAGGGTATATTATCAGGATACTCGCTGACTGAGGGTCACTATAGACTATTTATAATAATTATCTGCCGAATCATCAGTGAGCTCCATAAACGCTTATAAAATGTTCAACTTCTCAAAGAGGTGCTATTTTAAAAACTGTAATTTGCCTTTAACATTCTGATTTGTTTATGAGAAGGGTCAATTGACATTCAGTTGATTTATACACTGTTTCGTAAGTATTTAGTACCCGTGGCAACGTTACTAGTTGTCTTTAGGTGATACCCGTGACATAACTATTAGTTGTCTAAAGGTGATACCCGTGACATAACTATTAGTTATCTAAAGGTGATACCCGTGACATAACTATTAGTTATCTAAAGGTGATACCCGTGACATAATTATTAGTTATCTAAAGGTGATACCCGTGACATAACTATTAGTTGTCTAAAGATGACAACACTAGGCAGACCTTAGCTTATATAATATAATAAGGATTTAAATAACAACAGTTTTGAAAGGTGTCCGTGGTCTGCATTCAAAATGGTTGTTTTGCTGTAGCATTTTCTTGTCACGAATGGTTTTATTCCATTTACTTGTTGACTTTATGGACTTATTGATGACCTTGGCAGTGGTCGGGAATTATTTGATGAATGGAATATAATGAGTGTCTTAAAGGCTATTGACCCTTTTCATTTGGCGTGGAACTGCAGAGCCACGGGAACAAACGGTTATCTTCAAGAATGTTGATTAAGTTGTACATTTTATATACACACCACCTATAAAATGTTAACACTGATCAAATATCGATAGAATTGATATTTTTCAATAGAAAACTGCCGGCTTCATAAGAAAAAATAAGAAAATGTAACACTTAATAAACATCGCTACATTATCTTAGAAGGGGTGTTGAAAATATTATCATAAAAAATTTACTCGTTCTCGAGAAAGCTGATATTTCCAAACGTATGATTTTTCCGCAAGACCTGTCCGGTAGCTAGCGACATCTACGATTTCCGAGATCCGTCTTTTCTTGTTGGCGCGGAAGGATACTTTGGTCGGCTGTGAAGCCACTCCACGTCTTTCACCCTCCCGCCCACCATCCCACAAAATAGGTTTTAGACTTGCACTCGAAAGGGCCAGGGGTCTTAACCCGGGTTACCTTGAGTTTCGAGGGAATAGAAGGTCGGTGGCCCAGATGTCGCGCTTGTTGCCTAATATAGCCTATCCTGGGCAATATTCATACAACTCGTCAGGTATATCTTGTATCTACATGACTTTAAAGTCATGTTATGAGTACAATGGTTTCTCCATACATGCTACATGATTCTACCTCGTCATGTCTCTATACCTCAACGTCTTTACATTTCCTCACTGTCATGTTATGAGTACAGTGATTGCTCCGTAAACTGCATGTTGCTACCTCGTCGAGTCTCTAGACCTTGCCCTGTTTACATGTCCTTACTGTTATGTGAATAGTACAATAGTTGTTGCTTCATAAACTTTCACGCTTACGGGAGAAATAACTAAAAAACGTTTAGTAAATTGTCGTGCACGTGTGTCACGCGACGTCACGCCACGCTACCAAACTCGACTTTGGACGTCGGTTCTATTTTTACCTCCTCTGCCAAGAGACGAGCTTGTGTCTTAATAATTACAAGACAAAGTAATTTATTGGCGACATGTTAGCTAATAAGGGAAAACAATCGTTTAGCTGTCACTTTAGCTAGCTTACAAGGGAATATAAGTGTTAGCTGTCTCTATAGCTAGCTTACAAGGGAATACTAGTGTTAGCTGTCTTTATAGCTAGCTTACAAGGGAATACTAGTATTGAGCTGTCTCTCTAACTTACAAGGCAAGACAAGTGTTAGCTGTCTTTATAGCTAGCTTACAAGGGAATACTAGTGTTAGCTGTCTTTATAGCTAGCTTACAAGGGAATATAAGTGTTAGCTGTCTCTATAGCTAGCGTACAAGGGAATACTAGTGTTAGCTGTCTTTATAGCTAGCTTACAAGGGAATACTAGTATTGAGCTGTCTCTCTAACTTACAAGGCAAG
>CABFVZ010002274.1:109906-129574 GCA_902151445.1 Timema monikensis | reverse complement strand
GCTCCAGAGATCACCGTGTTATATACCCTCCACCACTGCCCGGCCTTGACCAATGGGGAAAACGGGGGCTTCCTATTGGCGCGAGAAATCGTTAGAGACAGTGTCCATCACACGAGCCAATAGGAAGCGCTGGCGCAGTGAGCAGAGGTGGAGTCGTCACGGACGGCTCTGACAACATGGACTGTGGGCCGGACCGGCAGTAGGGAGGGAGGGTGAAGCGACCGGTGCAAGTGCGAAGGAAAGAAGGCTGACTGAACAGTGAGGTACATCAAACATATTGCTATTGTTGGTCCCCAAGGGTCAACAGGATCATATTAAAATGTCGACTTACAGTTTAAAATATTCTACATTCTATTAGGGGTTACCCATCTTAAGGTTATTGAATTGCTATTAAATTTCACATTCATAAATTTTGACCAATGAAATAGGTAAATATTGACTATTGAATCTAAAATGATAGAGATATATCATTGTTGTACAAACATTTCCCCTAAGAGGTTGAAGGAAAGAGAACATACACTTTTTGAGAGAGTTACTCATTTCTTATTTTATGGCATTAGAGCTCACTAAATTGTAATAATATATCTACCAATATCTCACAAATAGTTGGTTTTATATAAATATAGTCTATATAATTTTTTTAAAGTTTTAATAGTAATATAATTTGGCAATGATGAGGTATTTAGTATCTCCGCTTCTGTGAATTAACCTAAAAGTCATTTTCATGGGAAAATGAAAATAGCCAGTTTATTTATAATCTTAATCAACACATAGATACAAATTTTAATCAAATTATTAAAATTAAATTGGCCTAGCGAACCAACAACTATTGGAGGAGAAAGACTTCTTTTTACATGAGACATATTGTTGTACAAGACGTCTGGTCTAGCAGGCCAATTCCAATAATTTCCTAATGGAACCAAAACAATGACCTGCACATCTGAATTGGTAACATTGAATACCTCTCCAGCAAACACATTATTGTCATATGTTACAGCACACCAGTCTCCAAAACTTAGTTGCAACATGTTTTGTTTGTTAATATTAGCTAATATTGAAACACCATTGCCACTTGTTTGCCATTCCTTAGACTCCAACACTAAACTTGGATGTTCGGTCATGTCAGGGAAATGTTTCCGTCAAATGCACACTTAACAACATGCACCTTTTGGGTACCTTTTGTGGGAGGTACATCTTCCCATGGCTTATCATTTTCAACAATGGTTTTGATTTCTTTTTGACTAATATGCAAAACTGTAGTAGATGGCATCACAGCACAGAAGAACTGTTGCAAAATCAAGGGAATCCTAAACTGTTATATTATCTGCTAGGCTCATTGTTTTTTTTTTCTTAAAAACATTTCACTCTCCCTCCTATTACACCCACAATACCTTTACCATGACTAGTTGCAAAATATTTCCATGTGAAATCTTTAAAAAATGTATTTGATGAATTTAAAAGAAGCTTGACCATGAATCTGTTTTTTAATTCAGATGATGGACCATCACTGTAAATAATTACTTTTGAATCGTTATCAGTTTCTTTAAAAATCAATTCAAACAACTTCATAACGAAAGCATAAATTGTATCTTTGCCTTTATCTTTTGTATCTAAACAAATAGGTAGAACTTTTACATTCTTTTGCCTCAAACATTGCTGCAGTAAACAATAATTGTACATGTTAATGAGACCACAATACTGATTGAATTTCATTTCCATACACAAATAAGCTATGGCAAAATCAATTTGAAGAATTCTACTATTGTTTGACTTGTCTTCTTCAAAAGCAGCTGCTTAAATGCGTGTTATTTTTACTTGTTCTGGAAATTTAGTTAGTACTTCATAAATCAATTCAATTAGTTGCCCAGCACATCCTTCTTTTGTAATTCTTGTTATAGGTCCATTCTTCTCATCCTTAACTCAACCCAAGTTTTCCAAGACACCTGGAAACCACGATCAAAGTTCTCAAATACAGTGCACAACTTACCCCCACACCAAACAATGCATTCACCATTCCAACATTTTGAATTCAGAGATGTAGGTTCACACAAAACATTATTTCGCCATGAACCATCACACTATTTTTAAGCCTTTTAGCATTAATTTAAAATTGTCATGATACCTACATTTGCATTGATCAGCTGGAGATTCCTTAAGAATTACATTTTTAGGTATCAAAGAGCAAAATTTTGTAAATGAAACTTGTAGATTTATATTGTGCTCATACTCTGCTTTATAAATTGCAGGGGCCTCTCAGAAACATAGTTAAATAAAATTTCCTCGTGCACTTCTTTTCCACACTGATCCATACAACCATTTCATCCTTCATTCCGGGCATTTTATACACAATATAACTTCAAGTATAAGTGTCTTCTACATTTTTTTAAAGGTAGAAATGTCTGTTGGTTCACTAATAATAGATGCCATCTTTGTTTGTAATTGTATTCCTACCCGTTCAGCAAGACCATATATAACAGCATCCTCTTTACTTGGAGAGTTTGGTGGACTTCTTAGGGATTTTCTAATAGCTTTTTCCAGAGATTGTGGAGTTTTGTAAGGCTTAGACTTAGATAGCGGTGTTACACAAGAACTATTTATAGTTTGGCTGGAAGTAGGCCCAGTCAAAATATTTTTGTTTTTCTAAGTCTAGCTGTTTTCGTGCTCTACTAATACGTTTTCTTTTTGCGGCTGCCATTTGGTAATGTTTCTTTTCAATTTTAGTCATTTGAGATACTCTTGATTTTCTTACACACTCTACTCGCTTACTTTCCAATACTATGTAGTTTAAGTTATTTTTCTTTTTGTTTCTGTATTTCTTTAGTCTTTGTGCACCAGACATTGCAACTTTTTTCGCATGGGGTTCACTCATGTCCATTTTTATTCACAAATGATAATCCTTTGATTAAAATCAAACAAGCCTACAATGATCAAACAAAATTTACAGTTAATACTTCATTAACTTGAACAGTCTTGAGAGAGTCAAAATACAGTAACAACTTTCTAGCTCAACTAGTATTATTCAACTGTTTCCTAATAGATACCAACGTGAGAAATTTTTATTGTTTCATTAACATTAGTGCCAAACTTAAATAGTAATTAAATATTATCGTCAGTATCATAATATGAAAGCTAGCAATTTGTTATGTGTGTAACTGATATTTTTCTAATATTTCCATAAAATAATATTACAATACATTTTTTTAATAAGTCATCTAAATCCTTAGATGTAATATGCTTTTAATTTAAATTTTCAATATACTGATGTAATTACTTTTACAGTTATCCAACTAAGTATAATGTTTTGTTATGTGTGTGACATGTAACAATTATCATTATTTTATTATATGTTATAGTTATAACCTCTCAAATAAAAAAACACTATAATTTTGTAGTTTATATGCAAACTAAAATTATGTACTTAATGGTTTTTGAATTATATTGGGTGATCTATTAACATTAAGCTTTTGTATTTTTTTAAGATGCATTCATAAATAATTTCAAAATATCTATATTGGATTTAAAATATTAATTTCATACTTAATTTTTTATTTTTTTGTTAAAAAATTATTAGCAATGAAAAATATATACATTTTACTACACAGTAACAACAATTTTAACTAAATTGGTGTGGTTTATATTTTTATGGTCTTGGGACCACTTTTTGTGGAAATGCCCTTTTTCAGATTTGGGGGCCATGAAACGTCAAGATTTATCAACACCTTTAGTTTTATTTTTATTTTTTGTCGATCACAATACTTTCTCTGCTTAAAAGATAGCGAGAAAATAAAAATATTATAGTTAAAATCATATTGAATTATAATTATATATAATTTAACCACATCCTACAACAGTTTACTTTACAGCGTAATTTATGAACAAAAGAATGAAGTTCATCCCATTGAGATGTTAATACATGTGAATAAATGTTGGGTTTCAGGGCTCTCACCAGAAAATGTTGCTATGGTGGCAGTCTAAGTAGCTGGTCAGGGGAAGTTTAATACTTTGTATTCAAAATAATCTAAAGATAGAAAATTGCAATGATATATCAGGGCTGTGCCGATGCCAATTATCAATCCGATCATCATCAAATTATGGCAATGGATAAGCCGATGATCAGAAATTTGCTCGCTAATTATTAAAGCCGATTTCTTGTTAACTTGTTGCACACGCTCACACAGAGCAGGTACTGGGAAGGTCATCCACAAGGTCAACTGCAAACAGGTGTATGAACCAAGAGAGGAAGATTCGAGGGAAGCTAAAACTGGGGAAGATTCTAGGTTAGTTAAAACTGAGGAAGTTTCAAGGGAAGCCAAAACCGAAGAAGTCATTTTTTCATAGCACCACGTCTTACTACAGTTCGGGCTATACGCTAAGAGTTAACTAAAGTTAAAACTAGGTAAGACTAAGGGGAAACCAAAAATCGGGGAAGATTGAAGGGTAGATTAAAGGGAATCTAAAACTAGGAAAGATTTAAGGGAAGATTCAAGGGGAGCTAAAACTAGGAAAGATTCAAGGGAAGTTATAACTAAAGATTTCAAAATTGCATCATGGCTTAAGAACTTATCTTTATTTCAATAGGCTACTTAGATTTATAAATCAGTTGATACTTAGTTTATTTTAAAATCAATTAGTCATATTTAAATGCTGACAAAATTAATGAACAAAATATTTTTTTCTGTTTTTATTCCAATACTAATATATTTGCCTTGATATTTTATGCGCATATTTCAAAATAAAATTCCCTTGCCCATGAAAAAAAGGGGAGCCAAATGTGGTATGACTAATGATATGTGAAGTTTTGAAACTTTGACTTGGCTCCAAAACAAACATCACCTTTGACTTCGCTTCTAAACAAATTCTGGCTTCAAAGCTTCACCAATAAAAATATTGATAGCTAAAATAAGCTACTGCATTTATATTCAACTACTTATTGCCACTCTGAGCTGTTTTGTATATTACAAATTAATATTAATATGGGAAAAATCTGAAGTAATTGGATTTAATGTTGGGATAGTAATTTGATATATTAAATTAACATGAAATATTACAAAAATTTGTGTTAAGATCAATGCATATTGATACAAAAAATTGTATCTATGTTTTGGCTAATTTTTTAACTCTAGTCTTGCGGAGGGAGTGGTTTGGATATCCAAGGCTAATTTTTAGTATTTCCTCATGTATGCCTACTATAACATGAAAACTCATAAACAATTTGTATATGTGTATGTGTTAATTTTATTTCAGTGAAAATATTAATTTTTTCTCTCTCTTTGTTTCCAGAATATTTCACCGTCACTTTCCATAAATCACCACAATGGTCTTCAGATTAGGAACAAGTAAGTGACTAATTTGTTTAATTCTAATTTGGAAAAAGGGGAAGAGAAAGTTGGACAAATGTGGTGGATATATAAAGCCTGTTCAGCGTAGAAATCTATTATATAGTAGGGTATTGGTAGGAAAAAATACCT
This sequence comes from Timema monikensis, assembly GCA_902151445.1. Taxonomy (NCBI): domain Eukaryota; kingdom Metazoa; phylum Arthropoda; class Insecta; order Phasmatodea; family Timematidae; genus Timema; species Timema monikensis. The sequence continues at coordinate 124,106 of CABFVZ010002274.1, read as the reverse complement.
TTCAAATAGTAATTCCTACTGTGAATGGAGTATACCTAGGTGCCATTAGATTGTATGTGTGCAGTAGGTATAAAGTATAATAATTGGAATTAAAAACAACTAAAGTATAATTAATCTTGATTTAAAAGGAAAGACCAAGTATATGTTGCAAATTAAGGTTTATTTTTTCAAGTAAAAAATTCACTAATACAGCCATGGTTCAGGTTAATTGAAGGTAAATAGTCTCATTGTTCTATTTCTAATGGGAATGGCAGATCTGAAACAAAAACTTAATAAACAATCCTCTAAGAATGTTTTGTAATAGTCCTAATAACCCCTTAACATACTGATGAACAGTGCTCATCATAACATACTACACCAAACAATACAGTATGAGATGACACCAACTATTTAACAGAAAGGTTCTCTGCCTATAAAACGACACAAAGAAGTAACACAGATACTTTGTAATTCCAATAATGAACATGACTTTGTAGATACTAGTGATAATTAGGATGTGAATTGGTTTGTGGATTATAATTATGAAAGAGTAGATCACTGTGAAAGTGATACAGTCAACTCTCGATTCTAAGACCTTTCACGGTTCCCTGGAAAAGGGTCGTTATTTCTAAGGGGTCGTTATTGGAATTTTAACAGATTTTGTTCCACCCCTGACCTTTATACAAAAAAATTGAATTTTTTAGACAACAAATAGCGTGGGTCATCAAAAATCGTTCACAAAATCCAACCTAAAACGTAACCAAATCAAAATAACAAATGTTAAACAATAGCATGGGTCGTCAAAAATTGTTCACAAAATCAAACCAAAATAGTAACCAAATCGAGAATCGAAATAACAATGGCAAAAGCAAGCCTGGCGCGTGATGTAGCGGCAGTCGCGCGCAGGGAAACATTGTCTTGCTTGTGGGAGGGGGTGGACAGAGTCAAGAGCTATTGGCTGGCATTGATGAGGTGGTGTCTATTTTTATACCTGACCCACCCCAGTTACTAGTAATACAGCGCTCACAAAGATAATTGCAAATATAAATGCAACAAGCACATTTTACAGTCGATTTCCTTAAACTTTTCAACCTGATAACAATCACTTTATTCATCGGTAACGGCGGTATTTCATATACTACTGTTGCAAAGCTAGGGAATTCAACAAGTGAATATGAATGATAATTCCTCCTTGCTTCTAATGAAATTTTGTGTCATACATTTTCAGAAATTAATGCTTATTATGATTTACAAAAGGATTATAACAATTTTTACATAAAAAATGTGATAAGTGTTTTTACTACTGATGAAATTCACACACATTTTGCATCATATAGTCTTAGTTTTAAGTCATAGAATAGAAAATCAAAATTACAATACCCTGGGGTAAACGAGCAATGATTGAAACATCAATATGCTCCAATATATGCTCGAAAAATGCTTTATAAGAAAGAAGTTCAGGCTAATAAATATAGTTTTGTACTTTTCTAGTGATTATAATCCACAGGATAGTTAAATGAAAAGTGAGGCAATTACAATCACTCATATGGTAAATGTTTTACCTCAGCAAGACATTAGTATTAATGAGAACCTGATGACATATAGGGTTATTTAGTTTTGGTTCATTACAACACAAGCAGGCTCGCTTTGATATCAAATCTTTATAAAATATGTGAATCCAATTTTGGGTATTCAAAGTAAGTGGTTTATAGAGGGTGAGATTTAGCTGCAAATCCACATTCTACAAAGTCTGCTGTTCTTGCTCTTTTAGACATGTTCCAAAACAAAGGATACAACTTGTACTTAGATAATTGATACAGCTCTCCAGATGCATAAGAAACTATTCGGTAACCAGGTAAATTTTATTGGGTACATTCTTGCTAAGGATAATAAATACGATACCTGACCTAAAATATTAAGCTAAAACTATACAAGACAGCACATTGTTTGTATAACATTATCATATTTCTAAAGTGGTAGCACAAGAAGGATGTTTCTCTACTATCAATTCGGCAAAAAATGCTTGGATGACACACAGAAAAGAGGAGGATTTGGGGACTGGAAAGTTTGTATCAAAGCTAAAACCTGTTCTTGATTACAATGGAGAAATGGTTGGTGTGGTAGAATAGATTACGTTCTTGCAACATTTTTTCTAATGAGAAAATATGTCTTAGGGATACCATAAAATATTTTATTATTTCATGGACATGACAATTTTTAACTCTTAGTATATTAATTGTAAGAGCTTGACATATTCAGGCTACAAACTCAATCTTGCAAAGCAAATATCGGAAAATGTAGAACTTAACTATAAAAATTGAGATAATCTTTCAGTGGGAGACAGACTCCCCAGCCAGACTTGAAGCCAAAAAGGTATACTTTTCTGAAAACATCACTGCCACAAAGAAGAAAACCCCAACAAAATGATACAAAGTGTGTATCTGTAGTGGAAAACAAAGTGAAACAATGTTAAATGTATAAAGTGTTGATCTTCTTCATGTTTCGTGGATTGTGACCAGAGATGGATCTGGGCTTTCCACACAAACATTATTGATAAAACACTTTGTAAATTAAATAGATAAGATATTATTTCAAACAAACTTATTTCTTGATTTTCCCTGGGCAAAATATATACAGTCCAAAAAAGTAATGTATATTAATAAAAACTATAAATTGCTACTCTATAAAGAAAAAAAAAGTAAAGGGTGGGAGAGATATTGAAACGGATGGATGGGTAGGGATATATGAGTGGAAGGAGGGGTGAAATGAAATAAATAAAATGAAGGGAGAGAAAGATGGATAAAGCTAGGCATAGGAAAAGTGGTAGCAAAGAAGGGTGATAGGGGAGGGGTAGGGAAGAGAAAAGAAAGATTACACAACACAAAAATGATTTTTAAGGCATTAGAAATTGCAAACCTACTATAAAAATTACGGCAGTTTCGCATGGTGTAAGGCTCTACTCGATTGCAGTAGACTAGACAGCCGATGACTGGGTAATTGAGTTTAGAATCTTGGTCAGGTGTACTGAGGGTCGTTTTCCACTCTCCCTCCACTCAAATGGGGGTAAAATTCCTATAAATATAACCTTCCTCATTCCTAAAACCGCTGGCGTAATTAGTAGGCCTACATAAGTGTATAACCTGAACAGGTAATAAGACGTGGTGCTAAAAAATAGTGGTTAAACTAAACTTGTGCATGAAGTATTGTGAGGTGAATTTAAATGGTAATCCAGGTGTTTAACATCGCCAATTTAAATGTTAAGTCTAGGGGTTAAAATTTACCTTGTCTCAAAACTGCTATATTTTGTGTTTAAAATGTAGGGATATTAGGGACATGTTGATCGAAACCTTTCACCTCCATTATAGTGTGAGCCCTATTTTGAAGTAACAAACCTGTTGGTAAATAACGCAGCATGAATGCATATGTGATGCATCTCAGCATAATTAACTCTATTGGTTTGTCCCCAGGGGTGGAGAATGTTTAGTAAAATTAGCAGAGTCTGCTTTTTTGTCTTGGTCAGTAAATTCAGTATTTTTTTTGTTGTCTTGACTGTAATTTGTGATTATTTTTTTCTTTCCATTACTGCATTTTGGGGGAAATGTGACAATTTCCCAGTGAGATGACAGATTTTTTTCATTTGGCAAACAACTTTTACACCTGGATTCATTTTTGGACAAGCCCATCCTCGGAAATCTTCAATGTTAAGCTCCATCACAACAAGTAAAATATGAAATCTAAGGATATAATTAAAATAGCAGCAGCACTCCCAATAGATATTCCCCTGGACAAAATGGCTGATAGTAACTTCTTATACTCGAAGATATGAAGCATAGATATGTGTTTGAATCAGTTCTTTGAAAAAACAAAACTATTTGAAGATCTTAAATACCCACTGGCTACCAAGGTGGTAAAAGCAACATTATTGTTATGATGTGTTAGTACATACATAGAAAGGGGGTTATCAAAATCTGGACACATTTTTACCGATGAAAGGGTCAGTATTCAGGGCAACATGTTGGAGAGTACCAGCAGTTAATGCCCTGCTCCTGCTCAAATAAACTTATCTATATAAAAACAAGGTAGTGTTTTTGCAGTTTTTATCAAAACATTTTTTTTGGTCAAAAACAAATTAAATGTTGCTTCAGCACATACACGAGTTTAAATTTCTTCACATGGTGACCTCAAACAGTTCTTGAATAGCTGTCATAGATGTCCTGGAATTTAATAATGACTTTTTCTCTTCGTTTTAAAGTTTTTTATCTAATGCTGCTATGTTGGTGACAGATATTAAACAAATATTGATATCACTTTGCGAATAAAATTAAACTATGTTTGTACTGAAGCAAATCTATTTTGGCTACACAAATTTTTTGCTATAAAATCTTCATAAATACTGTCCTTTTCTCGCATCCCTTACACCCCCATCTTAGGGAGGTTGCTGAGCAAAAAGACATGATGAGATTCAATATGGCACAGTTCATGATAGGAGGGGAGAAAGCATTGGAAAAAAAGGACAAGAAAAAAATCCATGCCTATGTAGTACATAAAACTATTGAGAAACTAGTTTTGGTTTATAGCTTCTTTTTTCAGCAAAAACCAAAAACAATATAAAAGTAAAGAAAAGTGTACAGAGATTCTATTTTGTTCTCATAATCTCATAATGTTTAATTTTTAATATTTCTTGCTGTTTTACTATCTACAGTAGGCCTACTCTTTTACTTTTAAAAGGGATTCTTTTTACCTTACATTTTATAGTACAGTAATAAAAACATGGTCCTATCTTTAGAGAGAGAGAAAAGTCAATAAAAAAGTAGGCGATGGCTAGTTATGAAGATGGTGAAGGGAGGTGAGATTTTTTTTAACGAATTCAAGTTCTACTTTTAAAACACTAATTTACTGATATATGGTGTCAGTAATTTGGACCCTTTTATTATTAGTTTCCACCCATACACCCCTACTCCTACATACAGTTTGGGTACCTTGAGAAAGGAATTTCATTTAAATAATTGAACTATTCTAGCTCATTTAGTGTCAACAATATAGTCTTCATGTGATGTGAAGTAGTTGAAATATGTATAATTTTTTGTTCATCATAAAGTAGTCCATGTGAATAAATAAATGCATATAACCTGCTCACAGTGAGAAAACATTTTTAGAAAGATAACTACTTAAAATGAGATTGCTACGAATATTTTAAATTATATGAAATTATATTAAAGTACACATAAATGTGTGTCTCCCTAGATCTGAGGGTGTCCGAGGTGCAGTCATTGGGATTGACTTGGGCACAACAAACTCCTGTGTTGCAGTCATGGAGGGGAAACAGGCCAAAGTAATAGAGAACGCTGAAGGTTCGAGGACAACACCTTCTGTTGTCGCATTTACAAGAGGTGAGCTCATAAATATTATGTATTTCTGTTGCGTGCTGCTCTTTGGCCGATTTCTTTAATAGTCTAGTTTATTTCAAATTAATTTGTTTCTGGGTTTTAAATTATGGGAAGAGGTGTTTGTATCAATTTTTAATTTTATGTATGGCGATAACATGTTCTTGTTTATAAACACTTTTACTCATTTTTGGTGAAAGGGGGATTATTATTTTGGCATCGTATCTTATGTTAACATCTTTAATATCAACCTTAAAAGCAGTATATTTCAGTTTTCATACATCAAGATCTACATAGATCTATCCTACATTTCAATCCTTGTTAGCTATAATGATTTTGTCATAAGAAGCAAAATTAAGACTAAAGACGTGTTTTGGCAACTGACCCGATATCATTGCTTATGATCAGAGCATTTTTGCGCTCCTGGTCTTGCAGCTTGTTAAGAGTGTTTCTGATCGAGATGATACCAGACCTCACTTTAGTAACTTTAAACCAAACTAAATAGTCACCAATGGGCTGATAATCATGCACCAATTTCAAAACACCATGACTCGTATAACTTTACATTTTTATTGATGTTAGAAGTTATGTAAATTAAAATTGACAGCAAGAAGATACTTAAAAACCATTTGATTATGAATATAAGAAATAGAGTATTATATAATCTTCTAGGCCTATCAACTCTTACATGTACTTTATTTTCTTCGGCTTATTTTTGGGGAGATATGCTTAGCTTTGTATGTTGTGTAAATGTTAGGCCTTGTCAAAGTAAGCACCAATCTAAGAATAAAAGGATTAGCAGTAGATGTAGGTTTACATAAATTAACCTACCAGGTGCTTGTTATACCTACTCTACCCCAGCCATCATTTTGGTTTGCGAAAAACAACTGCCGTTTTCGAACTCCACCTTGGTCAATGGTCAAGACCACTTGGTCGATAACACTCATTACGTCTAAATATGTAATCAAGTCAACTGAGAGAACTCACATTTATCCTCCAAAAATTAAAATTAAGTTAATTTGTTATTGCGGTTCTGATAATTTTGTTCAAAAGTGTATTTTAATTAGGTACTCCCAATAAAAAAAAATATTCCTATAATTTTCTTAATCATTTTGAGTGTTCATAATCATTCCTATTTAACTTATGTGTAGAGATTAAGCTAAAATGATGCCACTATAGTAGTGTTTTTCTTCTTCCATATTTAAATTGTCAACCCAGTCAGGAAAAAGATTTTTTCCCCCTTATAATCTTAGTCGAGTTTGATTTGTATCTAGATGGAGAAAGATTGGTAGGCATGCCTGCTAAACGACAAGCTGTGACAAACTCGGCCAACACATTCTACGCGACCAAACGACTTATTGGAAGGAAGTTTTCAGATGCAGAAGTAAAGAAGGATATGTAAGTTGCCTTTCAAGATATGCATTATTTTTTAAAAAAACTAGTTTATTATTATAATTCCAGGGTTGCCACACACCTAGTCAATTTGGTAAGTGGAGGGAATTTTTGGTGTCTGGAAAAAACATGGAAAATGCAGTGAATTTTGCAAAATCTAAATAAAATTACTATGATATTTGTTAGTTTGGGACATTAAACTGAAAGATTAAAATAGTAGTTGTATGGATAAAAATGTGAACTAAAGAATTAAGCACGCTGATTCAAACACTTATTACTATCCCTTAAACAAGGGCTGTAAAGTGACATAAGATCATCCTGTTTTAAACATAAGTTACATGACTTACCACAAGTCAGTTTGATGAAAAATTAAATTGTATCCTGTAAAAATGAAACTTCCTTTTGTAAAAACGGGGAATTTGGCAATAATAAAGTAGTGGTAACCACAAATTATTAACATCTAAGGGAAAGTATGAAAAATTTGACAATATAAATAAAATAATTATTTTGTTTGATTAGAAAACTTACCATTATATTTTTAATATATTTAAGATTTAAATAGAATTGATCATATGTATATTTTTTTGATTGATATAGGCCTATTTTTGAACTTATTCTAAATATATTTGTTTGACCTAGGAAAACCTTGTCATATAAGGTTGTGCAGGCGTCAAATGGTGACGCTTGGGTCCAGGGCTCTGACGGGAAGATGTACTCTCCAAGCCAGATAGGAGCTTTTATCCTGATGAAAATGAAGGAAACTGCTGAGAGCTACCTTAATACTCCTGTTAAAAATGCTGTTATTACAGTACCAGCATACTTCAATGACTCGCAAAGACAGGTATTTTGAATATTTACATTTCTTTCATCAGAAGATGTTCTTGACCCAGCTCCCCATAAACAAACCTTTCTTGTATTATCTGTGAGGGATAAGGGTCAGTTTCATAGTTTCCATAGTTGTTTAATGGGGATAAGTTTATGAGGGGTGCTTGTGAGGATGCAGTTGGTGCACAGATGGACAATTTTAATGTTGAGAGTGAAAGTTACTTGCAGAATGCTTTAAATCAGTTAACAGATAGAGCAAGATTGAGAAATTATACTAAACTGACCCAGCCACAGGCTGGAAACGGTTGATCAGTATGATGAATATTCCTGACAAAGATTTGAACCTTGATCTCATACCAGCAACCCAGTCTGCTTAGTTATATATATTCATTTTATTAGTCTTCAGTTTCACGCTAATCCATAAAATTAATATCAAAAAACCGCTCTGAGTGCATAATTACACAAAATGTGAAACTTGGAGCAATTACTAATTTCATATGCATCTCTTCTAGTATGACCCAAAGGGTTTATTTATGATACAAGCACTTGGGAGTTGATAGTCTTTTGCTCTGCCTCTGTGTAGCCACTTCTTCAATCGCCACTCTCCCAGCCTGGTGGTCTTCAAGGAATCAAGAGAACAATGATCCAGAGCAGTTGGCTCATACAATTTTGTATTGTTTTTTAGCACCATGTTTCACTCTCCCATTTGGGTTACAAGCATATTTACTGATTACACCAATGTTTTAGGGATGAGATAGGTTGAATTTAGAACAAGTATACCTGCACTTTTCTGGAGAACGAATAAAAAACCATTTAGGAAAAACTACCCACATTACACCTAACTGGGAATCAAACCCTGATCTTGCATTCATCACAGTCCAGTTTATTGTGTCACACCTTACCCATGCTTAAGTTAATTGAACACCTTACACAATTTCCATTTTTCTGTCAATTTTTCAAAACCAAGTATTAATTTTACATGAGGAATAACTCTACAGAGAATTAATTATATTTTTTATTAGAAATATATTCACTATAAATATAATTATTTCACTTGTATAATGCATAGCCTATGTATTCTTTTATGCAATGATGTTGAATATTTTTCGTCTCTAAACTAGTTTGTAATGCAGAGAAATCAATCTGAGCATAGTTAGCTAACAGCAATAGCTTTTTTTTACCTGCCAATGGAATATAAAGAAATGTTATTTGGGTGTTGTTTGCAGGCAACCAAGGATGCGGGTCAAATTGCTGGTTTGAATGTTTTGCGAGTCATCAACGAGCCAACCGCTGCTGCTTTGGCCTACGGCATGGACAAGACTGATGATAGAGTGTAAGTATTTATAACATATATCTTCAATAATGTGTTATCAAAGTAAAAATAGCACCAAAGGGATATTATAGATTAAACATTGAAAAGAGGATAGAATGTTGTCCTACACACTTATCAGAAAAATGTAAGCCTCAAAGTCTAAACAATTAAAAACACATAAATATAAAATGTTTGTGTTAATCAGTCCCCTTTTTCAGCAGAAGGGAGTAAAACACCGACTGGAGTACATGGCAGCATGGCAAGAGGTATATTACGGTCACTTAGATTCAAATTAAAACCATTAAGGGAGGAAGATGAGGAATCTAAATTGACCCTACCATAGGCTGGAAACAATTGATGTCATTATTTTGCACTAAAAATATGTTACCGCCAGAAATCTATTCAGGGATAAATATTGCTGTTGATTATATGTGGTGTGGTTATGTATTTAATGGCGCTTAGTTGTGTTGACAAGGTAGTAGGGATTCCACACATTCCTACTCTTAATATTTTTAATCCTTTTTAAATCTATTCTTCTAAAACTTAAAACATTTGATTTTTAAATGTGGTTTGAAGCTATTAGAAGGATTTATGGCAGGTGTTTTAGATCAGTAAGGAATGTGCTGTGTTTAAACTAAACTTGAGTGTGAAATAAATATAAACATTAATTCTTCTAGAATGAAATAATATTTTAACCAACATTTCAAGGCAACCTTTTCACTATTTTAGCAACATTCTATCACCTTAAAAATATGATATACCAACAAATAGCAATAAAAATTTCTTTAAACCTGTTGGAAAATAAAAATCAACTTTTTCATATTTAATTGTTTTAGCTTTGTGCCAATTTTCACTGTATAATTTTATCCTTAATAGTATGAAGACAGAAGTGTGTTCCTCTTTTACATAACCTGATTGAGACTAGGCGTAAATTGTTGGGGTGTGTGGATATAATTATTTATCGAATCAAATATCAAAATTACAAACTAATACCGAAAAGTACAAATTGATTAGTAGATGTTCTTATAGTTTTAATAAACAATATCTTAATTAGTAAATTCCCATTGAAAATGCGGTTTTATATTTAAGTATTGTCATGATGCAAACAATTACTTCAAAACATTGTTATCTGAGCTGGTATTAATAAAAAAAATCTGAATTTAACACAGGCTTTCAAGAAATTGAAAGGAACTTTTGATCAAGTTTTTTAGACAACAGGTTTAATCTAAATTGAATATTTTAAATTTTGTGAATAAGTTTTTGACAGAAATTTTAAATGAAAACATTATTATTATTATTTATTTGAAAGGGTAAAATAATTGAGTCACAAGGTAATATTTAGATTCTTACATTGTTTCTATTATTTCAAAGTGTTGTCCTCATTTTCTAATACATAGGGCCTACTTTTGTTTGTGTGAATCCTAAACAATACCACTGTCAGCTTAAAACCTAGAAAGCACTGAAAAGGCCTACTAGGTAAATTAGTAGTGCAGTAGTTTCCTGTTGCTTTCCTCACTGAGCAAGAAGGTATTCCACATCAGTCTGCCAAGCCATCAACTGACCCTACAAGTAACAATTTACCTCATTCATCACATATATATCACATATACATCATATATAACTATAAATTTACTAAAATAACACAATAGTAATGAATGCAAAAATTAGTTCTTGACCCCCTTTAAATATGCTCTAGGCTTGAAACCCCTTGAATGTTATATAGGTTTGAATGCTTTTAAATGCCCTTTAGGTTTGACACGCCTTGTAATCTCTATTCTGTCTGGGTCGCCTCCCTGTCTGGCTAACGACAGACTAAGGCCCCCCACAGACTTGCAGGTCCAGTGTGTGAAAGGCCACATACCAGATCTTTCACACACCAGAACTGTGAGAAAACTGTCATTGTGTGGGGTTGGCATGTTGGAAGGACAGGCGATGCGCGGCCTATCGGTCCTGTTAGAATTCCAAACCTGGGCCCCTAACTTTGAAACGTTTGGGTAGCGAGTCGCTAGCATATTTCTCTCATCTCGCACATAATCGTGCAAACCTTTAATTTTGAAATGTCTGCGCTGCGAAAACTACGTCACACTATCAAATAGCGAGCGGATTCTACTCGTCTGCTTCACACCGTGCGGGACGGGGCATAATAAAACAAAATGTCAGCCCCCTCTTTGGTTGCAACCTTCTGAGAGTGATTTTGTTGAAATAAACCTACCATTGTACAAATTAAGCTTACAGAAGTAAACATGATTGCTTTTTAGTACATTTTATTCAATCCTTGAATAAATATATTTGTCTGGGTGAAATTAATATTTTCAAACTTTTTTAAACTGTCAACTTGGCTGAGGTGGTAGTGTGACATCCTCATAATCTATGAGTTTGTGTGCTCAAATCCCGGCATCTCTAATAATATATATAAAATTTATTGGACTGAAAAAAAAACCATTCATTTTAAATTATTTTATTAATAAGCATATAATTTGCTTTAATATTTTTTATAGAAGTATACAAAGTATTTGAGCCTAGGTAGATTGCCATAATATTCTTCTCTAAAAATAATTTAACAGAGTAGTAAATTAAAAACAGTAAATTAATTTTGAATATAGGTAATAATTTCAAAGTTAAATTAATGGGTTTCATGACATAAAAATGTACACAATTCAAAATAAGGATAATCAAGCTAATTATCATTATTCACATAGTAAAACCCTTTAGGGCATATTTATGTTTTAAAAATAGTTGCGAGAATAAAATTATACTTTACTGAATTCATACTATTAACAAGTGATTTTTTATTCCAACCAAAAATTAAAATATCACAATAGAGCTTGGATCGATCTCGTGAATTTCTGATTTTCAGACAAGCATTCTAATAAGTGAGCTAAAGTGGATATTGAATGAATGACCGTTTTAACCTCTACTTATATAACCCGAGAAAATGTTGGGACCAACTTAGATGAAACCAACTAGAAGATGGTTTCCTAATAAAACTAAACAAATTGTTTTACATGATGCACTCAATGCAATAATAGTGTTTACTTTGTTATGTATCTTGTACAGTGGCGCGTTGTGGAATCCCATCACCTAAATCCTTTGGTATGTCATGGTTTTACAGTATTGTTAGATTGAAAACTCATTCACAAGCGAAACAACGCCACACTGACTTGCATGACAACAGAACCCTTTAAAAATTAGCTCTGTTTTGGTACTGCCTGCGATTTGCAAGTTTCAAAATTAGGGATCCTGTAGAGTGTCAAGTCAAACACCATCTGGGGGAAAAGGTGAGATTTGCAGCAGGCGAGACTCAATGTGCATGCCCATTGCAAGTTTTCCTGTAACTCCTTCAAAAGTACCATATCAGACAAATGATTCCTTTTTAGCTACCACTGCTTACATGCAAACCTTCTCCTAGCACGTTTCTTCCTTCTGGTCTCTTCTTCAATGGCACTACTACAATAATAGCTGCCATTTTACTTTTTCGATTCATCATGAACCTTTCGTCATGAGGGCTTATAGGAAACAGGAGTTTTATCTGTAGTCATACCTATTTTTGCAGCCTCTAGGTATATGGACAAACGAGGCAACAGTTCTAGCGTGTGGCAGATCCAGCATGTGGCCTTTCGCGTGCTCGACCTGCCACTGCCAGTCTTTGGGGGGTTTAACAGGTGCACTCATTGTTGACCTTGCAATACTGCCCTCCCCCCTTTCCTCCTTTATTTTCACTTTCACTAGTAGGAGGATCAAGTCAGTCACGTGGCTCCCAACTGTTTTGTCTCCTCACCAGTGTTGTATTCCCCCCCTTCTTTCAACCTTTAGGCAGTCCACAACCTCTCTCTTTCTGCTAACAACTGTATTCCCCCTTCCCTCATATTGAACAAAGGACAGAGTATTTTTTAACTCTTGAGTCACTAGATTATCTAGCTACCCACTTGTCTTTTACCAACTGCTGCATGCTGCCTTAAACTTACATGTCTGGACAGATTTATGACACTACTATTTGATTACAGTTTTGAATTGAATATTCACACACCCCTAGCAAATCGTATCATCTATTCAGCAGTTAAAAACAATTCTAGTATTCACTCTAACAATTTACATTTCTAAAAGATGTTTTAAGCGTTATTTAAGGGGGTAATAATAGGCTGCACTATTTGCTTTTATAAAGGTCGGCTTGATGGGGGGAAAGTGGTAGATAAGTATTTAACTGTTAATGTTTTAGGATTGCTGTGTATGATCTTGGGGGTGGAACATTTGATATTTCTATCTTGGAGATCCAGAAGGGAGTGTTTGAAGTAAAATCTACAAATGGTGACACATTTCTTGGTGGAGAGGACTTCGACAATACACTTGTCAACTTCCTTGTGACTGAATTCAAAAAAGAAGTAAGTACAGTAATGTTTGTCAACCTTAGGTAAGCACATAAATCATTGCTTCAGCATTTCTTCAAAGTTTAAAATCGTACATTCTTATACCAAATTATTTTTGGTGATAGTTGATAAGTAATCAAAAAAGACAACATACCAGAACTAAAAAGTTTAATTGATCTTAAAAACCTTGAATCCATTACATTTTGATATATAGGAGAAGGTACATAAAAGATGGATATAAACAGTTATTTATTATTATTAGCACCGCGTCTTACTACCCATTCGGGTTATACGCACTTGCGCTAATGTGTAATGGTAGGGTGATTGTGAGATGAAATGAAGGACCTACAGTTTAACGTGGAATCTGAACCACGGTGGCGGCCTGGCATTCCCCACATTCACAAGATGTCTTGTCAGAGGTGAAGGAAGGGTTTGGTAATCAGATAAATCTTTGCCGGGACCGAGGATTGAACCCCGGCCGTCGGCATAGAAGTCTGACACCTTACCCCTAGACCACCAGGTCACCCGATATAAACAGTTAGAGGAGAACAAACACAATATGACTTTAACAATGAAAAGACACAGTTCACACTTCACATTGCTGTCATTGGACAAAGAGGTAATGGCTGCCTCTTGAAGAAAATTGATTGTTACCGCCCAATCCTCAGACTTATGACAGAACTCATCTGTAAGAAGTGTGAAACAAGCAATGCAACTTTCTAAAAGAAGTATGGCAGCAATATAAAGTGTGAACTTTATTATTTTCATTGTAAAAACCATAATGTGTATGTTTCATTTTATGTGTTTCTATCGAATCTTTCCCATACCTTCTTAATAAAACTCTACCTTAAAGAGGGGAAAAGAGGTTTCCTTTAAAGTGAATCCATTATATGTAATAGTTAAATTATTATGTAAGCACCTCAAGGGGTCGGGGGGGGGGGGGT
>CABFVZ010002274.1:86062-105124 GCA_902151445.1 Timema monikensis | reverse complement strand
AAACAACATACTTAACAATTAAACATACACTGGGAATAGTGAACTAATGCCTAAGTATGTTTATTATTATTTTTATTTTTTTATTAGGCAGAACTATGTTTGAATACTTAAATGCAGTGGGTCTAAATTCTTATTAACTGTAATTGTCTCAACAGTTGGCTGTTATTCACAATTAATTTTGAGCTCTGATATGTAACATGTTGGGAAAAGTAGATTTTCAATCTAAGTAATTGTTACTGTTATATTTCTCTGTAGTGTATTAACTTTCTTATAAAACCTTCTTGGGTCTTAAGATTTTTTGGGGTTTTATTGTATGTTTTCTAGAAGTTATTATATGGTAATTTTAGTAACTTTAACTGTATTGCTTTAACGGGAGTTTGTTCAACACCACTTCTGGTGCTTGCTTTTGGACTAGCTTAATTTTGTTGAGTTTAGATGGGATAGCTGTTACTAATTCCTCGCTGCCATATTGAAGTACTGGCTTAAGGCCCTTTGCCCTGTTGAGTGCAAGTCTAAAACCTATTTTGTGGGATGGTCAGTCGGAGGGTGAAAGGCATGGTATGGCTTCACAACCGACCAAAGTATTTTTCCGCGCCATCAAGAACAGATGGAGCTAGCTACCGGACAGGTCTTGTGGAGAATCACACGTTTGGAAATATCAGTTTTCTCGAGAACCAGTGAAATGTTTATGTTAATATTTTCAACACCCCTTCTAAGATAGTGTATCAATGTTTATTAATTCTTATATTTTCTTATTTTTTGTTATGAAGCCGGCGGCTTTCCCCTGAAAAATGTAAATTTTATTGATATTTGATCACTGTTAAAATCATAGAGGTGTGTATATAGAAAGTATAGCTTAATCAATATGCCTCTATTCTTGAACAAACTGTTTCCGAAGAGAAAATCGCAATACAATAAAAATTCTTGAAGATAACAGTTTTTTCCCATGGCTTTGCATTTTCACACCAAACGAAAGCGCCAAGCGCCTTAAAATAAGCTGTATGTTGTGTTGAGGGTATTTTTGATGTTCTCCATTTATTGCTTTCAAATCTCTTCTATAGAGTTAAAATTACTCCTAAATATTGATAGTTTTCTGTTCAATATTGTAATTGTTGAGTAATATGGAGAGTGGCACTAAGTATAAAGGTTGATAATTTGTTTTATTTATTGTCATTTCATTGTCTTGGCACCATTCCGGTAATTTGGCGAGAGATGCCTGTACTCATTCAGTCCCCAAGTCACAAGATGGTCTGCACATAAAGCATATTTGTAGTGTCTTAATTTAATTTAGATGGAAGATTGTTGATCATTAAATTGAATAGTGTTATGCTTGACACTGCTCCTTGTGGTTGACCTCTGTGTTTTTGTTTAGTAACAGGGTGTCCAGCGACTTAGAAAACAGAGAATTTGATCAGGTGAGAATAGGTGAACCGAGGGGGAAGGTATAAAAGCTTGCAACAGTGATACAGATAGCTAGATTTCTGAACTCATTCATGCTCTCTTCACTCACTAACTTCTCTTAGTAAAGGTGGGTGTGTAGGGGGTATGAGAAAAGGACAGTATTTTTGCACTATTTATATATATATAAAAAGTTTGTCAAATCAAATATTGTCCCAGCAGAAACACATAGTTTCATTTTCATTACATGATCATTAGTTCTTGAATATCTGTCAAGGGTGTCCTGGAATTTAAAGACAACCTTTTCTCTTCATTCAAAAAGCTTTTCATCACATGCTCATGACATATTCAACAATTTGTTGATATCAATTTAAAATAATTTATTTTTATTATTATTACATCTGTTCAGATAATACTTATGTTTCTACTGAAGCAGTATTTTATTTATTTTGGCCAAAACATTTTTTTGCCATAAAAACTGCAAATACTCTTCCTTGTTCCCTTCTCTCCTACCACACTACTTTATTATTTATAATCATCTTTCACTTTTGATTTTAAAATTAAGAAGGTATTGAGACCATGTCACCTGGATTCTTATTGGTCTTAAAGATTAGTTTTGGCTTTTTGTGTGATGGATGTATTTCACTTAGAAAAATCAACCTTATTTAGTTGCTTATTTAAATTTTAACTTATTCTGAAAAGAAAAGTTTTTTTTATATATATATATATAGAGAGAGAGAGAGAGTCAACTCTCGATTCTACGACCCCGGGAATAGCGTCCCTCTCGAAGTAACAACCCTTTTTTGGGGAACTGTGAAAAATGTGGGGAAAAAGGTTGAAAAGTTTAAGGATATCGGCTGTAAAATGTGTTTTTTGTATTTATTTAGGTCGCTGCGTTGCAATTATCTTTGTGAGCGCTGTATTACTAGTAACTGGGGTGGGTCAGGTATAAAAATAGACACCACCTCATCAATGCCAGCCAATAGCACTTGACTCTGTCCACCCCCTCCCACAAGCAAGACAATGTTTCCCCGTGCGCGACTGCCGCTACATCACGCGCCAGGCTTGCTTTTGCCATTGTTATTTCGATTCTCAATTTGGTTACTATTTTGGTTTGATTTTGTGAACAATTTTTGACGACCCATGCTATTGTTTAACATTGTTATTTTGGTTTGGTTAGTTTTTGGTTGGATTTTGTGAACGATTTTTGATGACCCACGCTATTTGTTGTCTAAAAAATACAATTTTTTCGTATGAAGATCAGGGATGCAACAAAATCTGTTAAAATTCCAACAACGACCCCTTAGAAATAACGACCCTTTTCAAGGGAACCGTGAAAGGTCATAGAATCGAGAGTTGATTGTATTAAAAATGCTATTCACAAGAAAAAATTTTTAATACACATTTGTCTTAAATCAATAACAAGTTTTTTTAATAAAATATTTAAATTAATAAGTCCAATTTTTGCAAGAACCATGTCTTGCAAACTTTTAAAATTTATATAAAGTATTATTGTAAATTTAAGAGGAAATATATCTTTTCAATATCCTGATTGTTTGTTTATTTCTTTCTTTCTTTATTTTCTGCATTTTGCCAGCAACATTATAAATTTCAAATCAAGAAGTATTCTGTAATATGAGAGCCTTTACTTGACAGATGTGTGTGTTTGTGTGCACAGCTAAGCCGCTCCAAGTTTGAAAGTCTGGTAGGAGACCTGATCAAGAAGACTATTTCTCCATGTCAGAAGGCCCTACAGGATGCTGAGGTGTCAAAGTCCGACATAGGAGAAGTGCTGCTTGTTGGTGGAATGACCCGGATGCCAAAAGTAAACACTGCTTGCATTATTACTATTTAAACTGTTTTGTAAATATATTCTTTTCTTTTGTGTGTGCAAATATTAAAAAATTTGAATATTTTCTATCAGTTTTTGAATTATTGGTGCATTTTCGAATAGGTGCCAGACCATACACGATTCATACACTTTCAAAACACATTTTCACATATTAAATAATTACTATATGAAGCTATACATATTTATTTAATTAATTTTAAATGTTCAAATCAAGTTATTTATTTGGCTACACACTAAATAAAAGTATCCCTAAATCCAGCAAGGACCTGTATTGCTCATTGTGATCACCAAGCAATAGTCAAGCATGTACACTTTAGACTAACAAAATGCAAAATGAGAATCAGTCCACGTCACAAAAGATTTTGCAAAACACACCAAACATTTTAATTCACAGATAGTCCACATTTTAAACTAAACTGTTCACACCAGACTAGTTAATTAAGATGATAAATAAATAGTGAAGTTATTTCCAGTCAACAAACTATTAGCATCAAAACAACAACAAAGAAACTGATAAAAGGTGGACTGAACAATGTGATAAATGCTTACCTCTACTAAATAAGGTTTTGCGAAAATGGAGTTTTACTTTGTGGGTTGGCATAGGAAGGAATAGGGGACAAGGCGTTAATTCCTTGGCATTTCTCAAACCTTTGTTGTGGTTTTAGATCAAAGCCGCCCCTTTAGGGCCTGAAGCACAAACTCACACACAAACAATTACTTATAAAGCAAAAGATGTAATCGTCATAGCAGACACCCAACGCGTACAGAGTCCCACGCTGAACTAACTAAGGAACAAACGACCTTCCTTTACACTCTCAAAAGAAAAAGGAGGGAAAAACTCAAAATCGGCGGGAAACAAAGACCAACTAACCCATACAAACCAATAAAAATAGGGAACTATGTCAAAATGAACTAGGTTAAACAAACTATTACACAAAGGCTATTTTACAATTTTAAATATATACAGTTCAGAGACTGAACAGGAATAATTTCTAGAATTATCACTTCAGTACTGATCTACAATTAAATCATGTTCAATAGTAAACAAATATTAGAAATAATTAAATTTTCCTTGCCTTCATTCCAAGGGATCTGGCTAACCTCACAAGATAACTTCTTGATTCACCAGGACTAGCCATATTAATAAAAATTTACTAAACACTGTCACCACAATTTGAGAATATTATTTTTCTATCATTGCACCAATGAAACACTTCCTTTTCAAAGTACTCTATTATCCACTAAATAACTTTTATATTATAAAGAGTAGAACAATTTGAATTAATTTAATTAGATTAATTCATGCTTGAAGTTCATAATTGATTAAACCAAAGATAAACAAATGACAAAGACAATACCAAAGAACCTAAAATATTGAATAATTTTCCCTCTGATATATTATTTTTTTCAGATAATTATGCACGCTATCTGCTATTAAGTAAAGAACTTGTTGTAAACTGATACATTTCAAAATATATTAGATTGAATGTATGATGTACAAAGTTAATAACTGGTACATCTTGAAATGCCATGGTATTAATATTGATGTTATAGCAATGTGTTTAAGTTCACTGGGGCTACATTTCGAAATAAACCAGTATTGAACTAAGCAAAATCAACATTATAAATATTTCATAAGCACTTGTTCTCATATTGCTCAGCTCACAAAATAAATAGGAGTTAACGCATTATTAAGCCAGAGAGAGCTTAAAATTTACAGTCGAATGGTATGAATAACTCAATCAGATTTTTGTGTGTTATCTCACTTTTGAACCAGATTATCAAAACATGCTCTCTTTATGTCTGCCTAAACTTTACACTTTCCACTTCTTCAAAACTTCCACAGTTACACATTTGAATTTTCAGGAATATTACTTTCTCATTAATGTATTTTCATAAGAAAAATAAATATTTCTGAAAATTAAAACAATGTGCAACTGTGAAGGTTGGAAGAAATGTGAAGTGTAAAAGTATAGAAAGAAAATAGAGAAGTGTGTTTGTTTATATCTAGGCCTAACCTAACTATCCTTTCATACACTA
Source organism: Timema monikensis (assembly GCA_902151445.1). Taxonomy (NCBI): domain Eukaryota; kingdom Metazoa; phylum Arthropoda; class Insecta; order Phasmatodea; family Timematidae; genus Timema; species Timema monikensis. Next base: position 99,834 of record CABFVZ010002274.1, on the reverse strand, counting down.
TCACTTTACATTATTGTAGTGTGTTTCTACACTGTCTTGTTAAAAAGTTAATAAAACTGATGTTTTAATAAGCTAATACTTCCACAAAAAATGCTTCAGTAACTTAATTTACCCTATAAGAAAATGTAAGAATCATAAACCATTAGAAATTTGAAGTATTTGTTTATTATTCCTTAGTGTAATTGTGCATGATCAAATCTTCTATTCCATTTCCATTCCTATATGTGCATTGTATGGACTCTCATTAGACATTATTTTATTGAGAAATTTACTTACAACCAATTATTAATGCTTGTAATAGTTGATGCTGATACGAATAAAATATTTCTAACAAACAATGACATAGTAAATGCTTTTTTTAATCTAAATGTGGTAAGTTTGGTAAACAATTGCAATTGTATTGCAATAAAAAAGATCACCATTGATTTTAAACAGGTTAACCAACATAATTCTAATACTAAATAGTAACTAAACTAGAGCTAGTTTCGTAGCTAATGTATGAATTAATTAATATGTGTTTTAAATATCTTAAGTTTGAAAACATTTAATATAGTAATATATTCTTTATATTACATTTTTAATTTAACATAAATTATTATTTTAGAAAGGTACCCCCGATAAACATATTAAAAAGAATCATCCATTTATTTAGTAATCTTCTTAGCTGTTTTAATTTTCATTATAACAATTTGTTAAATAACCGATTGATTTATAAGTGGAAATGTTGATATTATCTATATTAAATAGCCTATGCTTACTATTGGGCTTTAAAAATTGATTAATTGGTGCATTAAGTGGATGCTCAAAAATGACGAGCTTACAAAACTTTCAATCCCGGTCTTGAGCTTAAGCGACGAGCTTGGAATAAGAGTACACGCAGAGCCCTATGTAAAATATAATATGTAATTAAAAAACTTAATATTTAAAACAAAACCGTTATCTTTTACAAGTGTTGGCAACCCAAAACCTAAACATTATTTTTGAACTTGTCATCCAGGTAATACCATATCATGAACATATTCTAATCTTATCAGCTTATATATCCCATAGTGAAAACCTAATCTTATCTTTTATGTATATATCCCATAGTGAACTGAACCTAATCTTATCAGCTTTTATACATATCTTAGTGATCTGAATCTAATCTAACAGCTTTTATACATATCTTAGTGATCTGAACCCAATCTTATCATCTTTTATATATATATCCCATAGTGAACTGAACCTAATCTTATCAGCTTTTATATACATCTCTTAGTGACCTGAACCTAATCTTATCATCTTTTATATATACATCCCATAGTGAACTGAACCTAGTCTTATCAGATTATAAATCTCTTAGTGTAGGAACTAATCAACTTTTTAGATTATACCTAATAAACGAATCTCCTTGCGCACAGGTCCAGTCAACTGTGCAAGACATCTTTGGCCGGCAGCCGAGCCGAGCTGTGAACCCTGACGAAGCTGTGGCTGTAGGTGCTGCTGTGCAGGGAGGTGTTCTGGCTGGGGATGTCACAGACGTTCTCTTGCTAGACGTGACACCTCTTTCTCTCGGCATAGAGACGCTTGGCGGCGTATTTACCAGGCTAATTTCAAGGAACACCACCATCCCCACCAAAAAGAGCCAGGTACATACATTTGTGTTACAAATATTTTCTCTACATTAGTTTTTCAACCAGCATTTGATATTAATTGTTTAGGGTCTAGTATTTCCTAGGTTATACTAAAGTGAACAATGAGACACTCACATCTCGCCTGCTTTCATGTCATTGGAAGAATTTGGCCCTGCCAAAATGGAATATTGATTTTCTCAAAGGTTTTGTGTTTCAAGTTTCCAGGCTAGGTGTGTCATACTTGTTTGATCATAAAGGCCACATTGAAAATGGAAAATTATGAGAGAACTCTATTTCATATAATATTTCAATATTAATATTGCTGCCATCTTAATTAAACAAACTCAATTCTTAGGTTTTAAATTTTGAGTTGAAGTCACTTTTAAAATTGATGACAGTTTATGAGTGTTTATAACCTGCGATCATAAAAGAAAACAACTGTTTACACGTTTATATGCCACCAAATATTGCACATATTTGGTTTGCAAATTTCACAACTTTTGGTGATAAGATATCTGTTGAGTAAAGAGTAAACATTTGGTGCACCAACATTACTAGGTAAATTTTCATATAAAAAATACTGTGATAAATCTCTAAAAATGTAATCTCAAATGGTGCGTTTCTGCCATGTTTATTATAAGCTGGATCAATCTTCATGCTGCAAGTTTGGCATACTTGTTCTAGACTATGGCATAGTTTTTATTAAATAAAATTTTACTGGTACTTTTTCTATCAAATTCTTCTCATGATCTGCATAGATTAATTTTATGTAAGGTTAACTTAACAGATTAACCTTACTTTATTAATTCTTAAGTTGCTATAGTAAATAGAACAAGTGACTAATTATTATTTTTCCCTCTATATTTCTTTTTTTCTTTCTTCTCTCTAGAATACAGTCATTACAACTTTCGTGAATGTACATTATTGTTTTTTTCCTTTGAGATGCTTAAGCTTTGATTTAGAAAGAAGGTTTGTGACCAATAAACATTAGAATAGTTCAACATTGTTTGGAATGCTTTGACTTTTAAACCATCATTGTGAAAAGAAAGGGGGGAGGAGTAAAGTGCCCCACAATAAAGTTTTTTTTTCTTTTTTTAACTTAGAACATACAAGTGAAACCCTTTTGTTATCGTCTTGTCTGTTGTTCATTAGACCTTTTTATCTACTTAGTTACTAGAAGCATGATGATTTTGGTTTTAACTACAGGTAATCCAAATAAAGAATCATGTTTGATGCCAGATTATTGAACGTTTATTAATTGGTAATAGCTGGAAGCCTTTGTTAAACATTTAAAGTTTACAGGTTCCTGTAATGTTACAATCACAGCTGATCTATAAAGAACAATGTGCAATACAACTGTTTTCGTTTGATGTGCAAACACAAGCACTGTCATGTTTGACTGACCCAAAGTAAGTTAGTAAAGTGAGTGAGAGTTGAACTGTGGTCCCGCTCGCGTGGAAGCCAGAGCGCAAGACCGCGTGTCCTGCCACATGGCGGGCCCAGAGTTCAAGAGTGTGCCGTGACTATAGAGTGACGTCATACTCTACACATGTATTTAGTTAATACCTTTACTTACATATGGATTATGTTGTAATATTAATGCCACTGTAGGATTACAGCAAAAATAAAGGATTTCACAAATATCTAAAATGGCTTTTTTGTTCTAATTGTAGATATATATTTTCATATGTACTGGAATTTCTAAACTCTTGTCCATTATACATAATGCGCAATGAGCATTTTAATAGCAATAATTACAGAATATGCAATGATGTAGTTTATTTTTCGTCTCTGAGCAGTTGAAACTGTTCTGTTGAAAATAGTGACTGAGCATATTCAATCATATTAAACATTTTAATGTCACCTCCCTCGGTGGCGTAGTTGGCTAACACGCTAGTTTCATGTTGAGCTAGACTGCCGAGGACAGGAAGATTGATGTTGAATCTCGGTAGGGTGAACTAGGGGTGGTTTTTCCTAAGTGTTTTTTCACTCTCCCTCCACGCAAATGCAAGCTCACTTCCTCTGAATTAAACCTTCCGAATTCCTAACCCATTAGCTTAATTAATACCTAAGCGTATATCCCGAAGGGCGGTAAGACACGGTGCTACATAAATTAGAATATCATTATCATCGACAATTTCCAGTCAGTGGCTGGTTCGGTTTAGTAAAATACCTATCCCTCTATCATTCATAATCCTTTAATCACTTCCATTCTTCTCTAACTTGCACACTTTCTGCTATCTGCTCCACCGCTGACAACACACTTTGGCAGGAGTGTCAGGTAAATTATTCTCTTCAAATGTACCAATTTCAGTGACCTGGCAGTCTAGGGGTAAGGTGTCAGACTCGTGTGTTGGGGGTTGGGATTCAATCCTTGGTCCCTGCACAGATTTATCTGATTGCCAAACCTTCCTTCACCCCTGACAATACGTGTATTGATCACAACTTGTGAATCTGGTATGCCAGGCCTCCACCATGGTTCGGATTCCACCTTAAACTGTAGGTCTTCCATTTCATCTTACAATCACCCAACCACTACACATAAATGTAAGTGTGTACAACCCGAACAGGTAGTAAGATGCGGTGCTGATAACAGGGCTCGTTTTTGTCCTACTTTTCCTACTTTTTGACCTCCAGAAGAAAAAAAAAACTGGTTTGGAGTTGTTGAAGTGTGGATCTTCTTTTCTGCTGGTAAACTAGTAAAACAAAATTTCATATCATAATGTGTCACACTCTTTGAGTACATTCGAATTGTATACTCAAAAGTTTGTACAGTGTCTTTGAAATTCAATTAATAAAGTTGTTTTTGGAGGGAGTGTTATGCAGAGCCATGGGAACAAATGGCTATTTTCAACAACAACAAAAATGTTTTACAATTTTCTTTTCGGAAACAGTTTGTTCAAGAATATAAGCATATTTATTAGGTTATAATTTTTTTTATAAACACTTCCTCCATCATTTTAACACAGATCAAATATTGATAACATTGACATTTTTCAATAGAAAACTGCCGTCTTCATAACAAAAAATAAGAAAATGTAATAATCAATAAATTATTGATATAATGTTAGAGGGGTGTTTAAAATAATAACATAAAAATTACTCGTTCTCGAGAGAGCTGATAGTTTAAAACATGATTTTTCTGTTACACATATAGGCCTAAACTGTGAATTAAGGTTTATTTCAATCATGCTTTCAATTATAATCACCCCCTCCCCCTTCCAAAATATAGGTTAAAATCCAGCCAAATTAAACAATCTAGACTAATATTATTGTTTAAAAATCAAATCAAAATTTGAGTGTCTTTTAGTTATTTTTAAAAGTGTTGTTAGAATGGGTTATGTTTCTAGAAAACATGTGAAATAAACAGATATTTTATTGTATTAAGATAACAAAAATAAAAATACAAACGGATATTTTAATAAAGACTAAAACAATGTGCTTAACAATTAAACATTGATTGGAAATAGTGAACTCAATGATGCTTAAGTATGTTTTATTATTATTTTCTTTTATACCCATTATCTATTTTTGCGTAGAAAACAAATATATTTCGATTCTTGCGATATATCGATTTCTGAGAATACATTCTATTTAAAACACGAACATATTTTCGACTACAATCTGTTCATTCCCATTTTATAAGGCAGGACTACGTTTGAATATTTCCACAATTACTTCAATAACATATTTAAAAGAAATAATAAGAACTAAGTTAAAATCGATTTAAAAATAAATAATGGATTAGCAAGTCGTTATTTGATTCTTAAAACTCGAGAGCGCTTACTAAGTGATCAGATTACCTGAATCGATTTTAAACAAACAATCGATATACGATACGTACGCCGGTAGGGATGAATAAACTGACTGTTGACAGTATTTACTTTTCATGAAACCCAACAACATGTCTAACTTAAGGATTGTATGCAATAAATTGGGGTTCTTTACATAGTTGTAGATAATTAAAACCAGTTGGGTAGTAAGAATTAACAGTATCATTATTTTAATCATCCCTCAGGCGAGTAAACATAATATACGTCATGGCGACTGACTATATCGTGTGTAATGGTGGCTGACTTTGTATCATCCGTAATGTGTTCTTATTTCGGTTTTAAAAAAAGCCGTGATTTGTTTAATTTATTTCGAGTTTATTTGTAATTCTAGTTTTGATTTTCAGTTTTTGAAGAGTTTTGATGTGTTTATTAAAATATTTACAATATTGTTCGTGAGGTGAAAGTTTTAGAAGTGAGTATGTGATGAAACGGTATAGTCCAAGTTTCCCATATGGTTGGGAGGTTAGGGTACTAGGCACGTAAGATTTTCCACACCTAACAATTTTTTGTTTAAAAAAAAATTATTCGTGTTTATCTGTTTCGCCCGACAAAATAAATATTACGGATTAAATTGTCTTTTTCAAGTAGGCCTAACTAAGTCATTTTTGAATTCAACATATTATACTTTGTTTATAAGGTGAAAGATTCGATCATCGAATCCAGTAAAACACCGAATACTCGAATACTTGTCAGGATTCGGTGGATTCGAAGATTCGAGTGGCCCATCTCTAGTTTTTAGCTAGCCTGTGCGAACCTTCGAAATTTTGAATATAAATTCAAATCTTGCCAAGATTTGGATTCGATTTGAGCTTTCGAGTGTTATTATTATAGACTTGTGGTGGATTTGAAATTTCAAATCTAAGTAAATTTCACATTAGGATTTGATGGGTTTGGTTTGAAATTCAACTCTTTTCATGCTTAAGAATAATTTCAACTTTTTATGGTCTTATACAGCAAACCATTATAAAATTAATGACACGGAACTCCACGTGGACTTTCTTGCTCTATTGTTTAAAAATGGAGATATTTACTCATGGCTCGTAATATATTATGTAAAACATTTTTTGAGTCCTGGTTTAAAATCGTATAATTTTATTTTTAAAGAATTAATGTCCTCATGTGTATGTTTGGACCGATAAAAAAATGTCAATATTGGGTCCACAAAGTTCAACACTTTGTATTAAAAATTTCAACTTCCAGTTAAAGTTTTCGACATTTTATTAGGTGTTTCACTTTTTCATGTCATGGTATTGCTAGTAAATTCCTCCTTTATAAATTTTGACCAATAAAAAAAATATGTAAATATTGACTATCAAGTCCAAACTGGAGATAGATCATGGTTGTACAAACATTTCTCCAAAGAAGTTTAAGGAAAAATGTATCAATATACTTGCTAATATCTCAGAAACTGATGGGTTTATAAAAATATATTTAATATAAAAGTTTTGTATTTTTAATAGTATGACAATTTTGCAATTAAAAATTATTTAGTATCTCAAATAGTTGCTGAGATACAGAAGTTTCTGCTTCTGTAATGACCCTAAAAGGCATTTTCATGGGGAAATGAAAATAGCCAGTTTATTTATAATCTTAATCAACCAATAGATACGAATTTTAATCGAAATCGTTAGAGCCTATTTTGAGGAAATCGATTTCTTATCTTTTCACCCTTTATTGAACTACTTTTAATTTTAAGTTTAAACAGACACACAGACAGATGGTATTGCAAAGACCATTTTTTAGGGTTCAGGGCGTCATGAGACTTCAACATCCATCAAAATTTCGATTCAGTTTTTTTTACGTTCGCGATACTTTACCTATTGTACTCGAAAAGTTAAAAATTACATATATTTGCCTATAGCTTGAAAGTTATTGGTTTTATAAAAATATGCTTTAAATAAAATATTTTCTTTATAAATAGAACTACATACTTGTAATCAAAGTAATTTCATATCTCAAATATTCTCGAAGATATGATTTAAAAATAAAAGAGAATTAACTCAGTAGACTGTAGTCCTTAAAGTCATTTTGCCGAAAAATTGAGAGTAACCATTTTGTTTATAACATTTTTAGAAATGTTTGGAAATGAAATTTAATAAAAATCGTTAGAGCCGATTTTGAGGAAATGGACTCTTTCTCTTTTTTCCCTTCAGTAAACTACTCTTAATTTTAGGGTTAAATATCAAATTCCAAAAACCCTCAGGGCAACCCTATGAAAATCCTAGATGCCAAGATATAAAATAGTTTAGGCTCTAGTTGGAGGTATACACAGACTGATATACAAAAACCACTTTTTCAGATTTGGGGTGTCATGAAACGTCGAAATTCATCAATCTTGAGTTCAATTTTTTTTGACGATCATAATACTTTCTCTACCTGTAAGATAGCATGAAAGTAAAAATAGTAATTTGTTTTTTATAACCTTTCATAAGTTAGTTGTGATGCTTTGTTTACTAATTTAAAAACTAACCCAGGCTATAGGCTGGAAACTGTAATGGATGTAAAATATTATATATACATCCAAAGTGTATTCTGTCATTCTATGAGATACATAATAAGGTGAAAGCAAACGTCATACCAAAAAACGGTACAATAATTTTACAGGCTAGTCCCAAAGAAATATCATTCCTCATTGCAAAATATATCACTAAGAGAACCATGAAAGTGAAAGAAAAAGAAAAATGTGTATATGACATTACAAATAGAAGGTTGAGCGCTATCATCATTGACAAGGTACTCATCCCTGAAAGCCCAAGGATATGTTGTTGTTTATTTCTGGTTATAATTGGCCATGATTAAAAGGCTTCCCACCACTACAGACTTACTATATTCATTTCTAAATAGTAGATTGTGTAAAGGCTTTCTCTAGTCCACTAGAGTGCTCTAAAGGGCTATTTTTAGGCTTAAAGTGATGTTTAAGGTGATATTTTATTTTTGAAAGTTTTATTATTCACAGATATATTATATGAATCAAATTAGTATACTTTAAAAAAAAATAAAGGCCAAAGTCTAGAAAACAGTAGCACTGCTTCCAGATTTATAACATATAGTGAGCACACAGTGATATTGTTTGGTTCTATTTTCATTCAATACAAAAAAATAGCTCCAATGTGAATTAAAGCAGTGCTATCATATTTTGGACTAGTTCAAAAATTTACATCGATTACTGTTTCCAGCCTTTGTTCTGGGTCAATTTTTTTATTCAAGTCATATATTTTTCTTCTAGCGGCTTGCTAGGCCTGTCGTAGATTCATATAAGTTATAATCTATCTTAAGACTAGGGACAGGCACAACATCTAGTACACTGCCATCAATGTGAAAGGGGAAACCCATTAATCAATGATACATTTTCGGCCATGTCGGGGAATTAAACCCGGGACCCTTAGCTCTGTAGACTGAGCTAAAGTGGCAAACAACTAGTTCCAAAATGAGTAGGCATACTAGATTTATTATGTATTCCTCCACACTGAGTTAATTGTAAATTAAACTATTTTTATATTGTTTATACAAACCCTCAAATGAAAATATTGCCAATGTGGCTTGATTATTTTCCTTAAGGTTTGTTCTTTTGTCTGTCAGAACATTGCAAGTGGCAATAAATCTTTGAGCCAACTCTCGCACAAGTAACCAAACCACCTCCTCACACATCTAATACGAATTCATATGACATATCTTCTCCTTCTAGACTGTCTTCACAGAGTGATTATCTATAACTGGCGTTTATAATTTCCAAAATTTCAGACTCTACTCTTTGTTGTTATAATTTGATGTATTTCACACAGGAATGGAATCCTCGTGTTCCCATGATACAATGTTAAGGAATTTACAAAACACTTTTTACGGGTTTTTTTCATATTGTGTATTTAACTACTTATTAACATATCCAGAGAAAAATCAGATATAAATATGTGCAAAACATATCAAACTCTATATCTCAATATTAACAAATACCAATATCGAAATAATCAAGCGTCAATATATGTCTAGTCCAAACATGGCCACCTAGAATAAGGTCCATGTATTATATTAATGTCTTGGGCCTAACTTGAAAAATTTTAAGACTGAAAACAAAGAATCAATCTATTGAAATTGAAATTTAAGTATTTTAATGAGTAAAAGTGAGAATCATGAATCTTAATGTCAACCTGCAAATAAAAATTTAATTTTCTTGACTATACTAAAATATCCTGTGATCTGTTTTATACCTTTAAAATTCGCAAAAAGCATATAATATCCGTAAAAACAACATCCCTAGCATAGCTACTTGCCAATGTTTTCATGTTGTAAATTATATTGCATGCCATGGCAGTTGCCAAATTATGAAATAAATTGGGGGAGGGAGGCACTAAATTTGTGTTTATTTAAAATGTAAATTTTGCATGGGCTACCATATCAGTTATAATACAACTCAAGCTCTTACATATTTGCAGGTATTCTCTACTGCGGCAGATGGCCAAACACAGGTGGAAATCAAGGTTCATCAAGGTGAACGAGAGATGGCTTCAGACAACAAGTTGTTGGGACAGTTCACACTGGTGGGCATCCCACCTGCCCCACGAGGTGTGCCCCAGATAGAGGTCACATTCGACATTGATGCCAATGGCATTGTTCATGTGTCTGCCAGAGACAAGGGCACAGGCAAGGAGCAACAGAGTAAGTAGGCTTTATCATCCTCAGCATGTTAGTGAATATTATTACTGTTATCAATATTTTTTTTAAAAACACTAAACCCTCGTTAAACTTCAAAATTTGGCATTCAAATCTAATTCTTGCTAGGGAACATGTTTGGTTCAAAAATTTTAATAAAAAAAAAATTATCAACCTTTAGCCATAGTTTATAACTCAGTTCAGCGTGTGTCTGTCATGGTGTCTGACCTGGAAGACTGGGAAATGTCAGGGAATTTAATCATATTTCTTGAATTTTCACATAATATGTGAAATTATTATTATTATTTTATTCATTAAAATAGAATGAAACTTTCATTTACAATATTCAAAATATCATTTCTCTTCCAGTTAAGTCATCACAAATCTCTTTTAGCACAGTTTTACTAGTTGAGCATACGGATCGTAAGTTCTCACTCGATCTGTTATTTTCATGTTATATCTCTGCCCTTCTACCCTGCACCTTTTGGCCAAAATTTTGTCTTGGTTATGATCATGTGTGAGAATTTGAATACATTATAGAGAAAATAAACTAAAAAAGAATGTATCTAAAAATTATTTTAAACTCTACTGATGTAAGGCGATCTTTAAAAAATGCTCAATATGATTTTACTGAAATCCAACTTAGCTATTATTACCCAATAGCTCATTGATTTAGTCTGAAATCCTTAACCCCTTCATTGAGTAACACAACTTCAGAATGTGTATGTGTCTAAAATAGTATCAAATTTAATTGCCATCTTAATAAATAGCGACTGGAAAACCTGGGAAAGTTAAGAAAATCTAGAATGTAGTTTTGTTGGATATCTGTAGATCTGTTATTTTCTAGCCAATTGGTAAATATTTTTGAAATTTATAATTCAAATAAATTATTAATATCAAAATGTTAAAACTCCTGTTAGTTAATGATGACTTTCTAAATACAAAATTTTCCTTGACTGGTTCGTGGAAGATATATTAATCTCTAACGTTCTGAAACTGACAGAGCTTTGCATATATAAAACCTGGTGAAATATTTGATAATTGTGTTGATCGATCGCTGTGTATTCCTACCAAAATGAAGGTCCACATTTAAAACACTTAACTAATATCTGAGCTACATCATAGGAGACCAGAAGAAAGCTCAAGTGAGGACCCTAAGTGTCAAACATTACTGTAATTTGTTTTTAAAGGTAAACCTAAGACCTTTGATTTTCAAGTGTGTATTGTTAATTAAATCCAACCATTTGGCAACCATTATTGATTAGCAACATATTAATTGATAAAACAAAATTATTTCAACTTTTCTATATAAATTGTGACCTGCATAAATGTGCACTTAAACTAAATATCTGATACATCTAGTTTTATTTTCTGATGATGGGGATGTCTAAGTTTAAATCCTGAGGGTGTTTTTAGTAAATAGTTCCTTACTTTTACTCCATTTAAACCTTGCTATGTTTCCTCAAATTTTCTCCTTTCTCATTAAAATGTATATTGTCTGGACAGGTATTATGACAGAAAATAAATTGTGTACGAGAACAGCTCAAAATGTCTGTTTTTTGTAAAATAACATATTACAATTCTAATATGATCAAATTATTAGTTTATCTGTTGGCACTATATGCTGCAAGCAAACACCCACCACTTGTCTATTACACTTAACCCAAGACAATCATCCTCTTTATTGTTTTGTATTTTAGTTATACTTCAGAGGACTGGATATAACACATTTGCCATTTATTTTTATTTTTTTCAATAAAACCTTTAGTAAATTATATTTGCTGTCTAACACTGGCTACATAACGTAATGTTTTCTCATCATAAAACGATAATAAAATAACTCAAATGGTGATTTGGCCTCTAAAATATTTCACAAATTTTATATGGCTTTGCTTTAACCTCGAACACCCTTAACTTCCATTAACCCCTATTTTATTTGTGTACTATGCATGCTCAGGTAGCCAAATTTAAAAATGAACATTTTATACAACCTAAATGGTATAGTAAGGAAGCTGTTTCAAGAAATGCAGGTCTATTTTACTAGAGGCTATTAAGGAAATAGGTTTAGAAGTGAACACTAAAAAAGACTAAATATATGATCATGTATAATAAGAAAATGTAGAAACACTATAATAATGTAATGTAAGTGCTAGTGAAGGAAGCCAACCTGAAAGGATAGTTGGGTTAGGCCCGGATAGAAACATAAACACTTCTCACTTCTTCACACTTCCACAATTGCACGTTGTTTTGAATTTTCAGAAGTATCCCTTTGTCATATGAAGAGACACATTAAAACACACTTAACACAAATAAAGATTATGATATGAAACCACTTGCTTCTTAAATAATTTGAAATATTTCAAAAGTCTGAATATGAACCTTATATCTTCCTTGACTTAACCAATTTGAGCTAGAATTGGCTATTTTTTCTTTACAGTATGATTTACCACCTTGTTTTCTTGCAAACACACTAGTATTTCATCTGTTTGTACGAATTTTCAATTCCAAGTTAACCACTACAGTGGCTGCATGATCTTTACACGCTACTATCGCAGTAGACTAAACTGCCGATTACATGGAGATCGAGGATTGTCGCCACTAGTAATAGTGCTAACATTTGTGGATAAAGGGTGTCATGTGGTCAGCACAATGAACCCTCCCCTCCGGTCATTAATCTGTTTTCTGGACCAGAACCGCTGCTTCTTTATTCAAGTAGCTCCTCAATAATTATCCTCATGAGGCTGAGTTTGACCTACGTCCAGACCCACTGATTCACAATCAAATTTTTAAAGCATCAAGGATCAAACCTGGGACCTCTGGATCTGTAACCAGGGATAGTTTTATACAGAAATTATAGGTATTGCTAGATCTTATTTATTAGAAGAATATAAATAACCAGGTCCCCAATTTTTCTTTGGGAGGGAAGGAAAGGCTCAGCTTGGTAAGTCCTAAACTGAAGTTATCTTGAATTTTTATAATATCTTTTATAATATAGTATCTTGAAGCATTTTAAAGTGTTGTAATCTATACTTCACATTGTAGCTATTTTATAAGAGCCTAGTAAACAATGAACCTAGACATTTATGATTTTCGGTTAAAGGGGAGTTGAAACCTCCCTTCCCCTGTCACAACCCTGGAAATAATCAATTTTCACTTTACATTAGAGATTTGTTAAATCAAATTAATTAAACATGTCACGCTATGATAACCGGTTAAGTTTATTTTTCCATATTAAAGGTGTTCCGATTGAGCAGATGGAACGGGAGGGGTAGAAATCTTGGTCAAGCATAATGGTGAATATCCTGAAAATTGAAAAATGACACCTGGACACGGGAATCGAACCCGGGACCTTCGGCTTAGTACGCCAATGCTCTTACCACTGAGCTATCCAGGATTCGTCCCGTGCCCATGGTCATTCTTCACTCATATTTTAAGGCAGAGTCTATGATGGACGTGCGGAAGTCGTCAGCTTATAAACATGTGATTATATAAGATCACAGCCATCAGACAACGCAGCCACCTGCGACTCGGTAGTTGGCATGATTGCAGCCAATTGACAATTATATTATAATTGTACGGGATTGCATATATTAATGAATCAGATAGCCGAAGCTATCATCTATGCATTTTAGTGAGGATAGCACCTCTTAGATATCATATCCTGAAAATTGAAAAATGA
>CABFVZ010002274.1:72054-85940 GCA_902151445.1 Timema monikensis | reverse complement strand
GCACGTCCATCATAGACTCTGCCTTAAAATATGAGTGAAGAATGACCATGGGCACGGGACGAATCCTGGATAGCTCAGTGGTAAGAGCATTGGCGTACTAAGCCGAAGGTCCTGGGTTCGATTCCCGTGTCCAGGTGTCATTTTTCAATTTTCAGGATATGATATCTAAGAGGTGCTATCCTCACTAAAATGCATAGATGATAGCTTCGGCTATCTGATTCAATAATGGTGAATGGTAGAAAAAATACAGGGTGCAATAAATAGATATTTTCTTTCAACCTTAGCCATTGGGCATGTGGTCTGAATATCAAACTGGTCTAGTTTGTTTTACCAGTGATCAGGGTTCTAATCTCAGCTAGGTATACTAAGGGTGTTTTTTTTATACCTCGCTTCCACACAAATATGGGTGCAGTTTGTCCAAATTTTATATTCTTAATCTATATCATAATGGAATAAATAATTTTGAGAATATCTCGGATGAGTAGTAGGCTAAGATGCGGTCAACTTTTTGTGTTATCAATATATCTTTCTAACTCTCTTGCAAAATAATTTAGCGTAATTTTGGCAAGACTCCTTTTGGAATTTACTCTTCACATTTATACTATCAAAATTAAAAACATTAAAAGAATACAAAAATAAGACCAAATAAAACTTGAGCAAACCATCGGCTTTGTGTGTAACAATAGAAGTTTGTTTCTGCTCTGCTTCTAAGCTTTCAAACGTAATAAGAATCTTTGTGTGTTTAATTATTCCTGGCGTAGCAGTTTTTATAAATGCATTTGTATATGCAAAATATAAAACATATAGGCAAAGTGTTTTATATTGTGTTTAAAAAAAACTTGAGACTTATTTATACACTTGGTTTTACTACCTGTTCAGGATATTCGCATCTTTATACTACATGACATAAGAGGAGAAATGTATATTCTATGAAAAGCTCACCCTAATTCTCATGGAGGGAAAGTTGAAAACCTTTTAGAACAAACCATTCTCAGTACACCCTTCTAGAATGTCTAACCTGACCTCCCAGTCATCAAAAAACTAGCTAAATGCAAGTGTGACGTCTTAGAGCGTGCGGCCAGCGATGCGAGAGCTGTACCATAACATCTCACCATTTTCTCAAACTTCTATAGACTCATTATTTGTTTGCACTGCGTCTTATTACTCGTTTAGGTTATATACCAATGTGCTAGGGATTGGGAAGGATTAATTTAAAGGAAATGCACCCATATTTGCATGGAGGAATAGTTGAAAACCATTTAGGAAAAACCACTCTCAGTGCACCCGATCCGTCAAACCCCAATCTCCTCGTCTTCGTCAGTCTAGTCCAACATGAGATTAGAGCGTTAGACCATGCGGCTACCAAAGTAGGTCCATATTTATATTAATAGAAGGGTAAGGAAGGCAGTTAACCCACCTATAAAAAAATCATGTTAACAATCCCAACCATCTCTTTTTCCACGACCCTCTGGCTAATCTCTATATATTCAAGACGTGTCTTATTATACACAATTATTTTTATTGCGAGCCAGAATCTACTCCATCTTGTTTCACATGTCACTTGAAATGGGATTAAACAAATTTGACTTGACCATGATTCAAACTAAGTAATCAAAAGTGGTTTGTCTCAACCATTTAGCATTTTCTTTTCGGCACATTGCCTACAGTATATAAATATTGACTCAATTTGACTGACCCAGTCCTTAGCTTTTAATACTAACATTGGTTTCCCACAATTCTACCGCTCTCCTATCTAATCTCTTAATATAATAGTTTGATACAAACCAAATTGGAGGTAGTGAGAGACTGTTATTTTTTATTATTTATTGCAAGTTTTTCACACCTGATATCAACTTGACTGCAGCTACAGCTGAAACATTCCCCAAAATAACAGGAGGTTGGTATCAAAAGTGCCTGAAAGATTATTAAGAAACCTAATATATTTGAATATTAGTTGATTACTATTCAATACTTGACACATCAGTTTTACATTGTTTTTTGGGAATGGATTTGTGCATACATTTAAATAATCAAAATAACAAAGCATGTTATGGTTCAGTGCAGCTAGTGTTATTATTTGGGGTGGACCAGTTTAATTTAATCGCCAACATATTTACAGTTCAGTAGTGTTCACTGCATTTCTTATCATAGTTCTTGGAAAACTGTGTGGGTGTAATCCGACTGCTTGCTAGTCAGCCACTCTCCCAATTGATTAAACAACTAAGTAGCTCTGCCAACATGATGGCAGGAACTTAATAGTTTGTATAACAATATCACAATTAAAAGGGCATTCTAGTATATTTAGTAGGAGTGTAAGATGTCCACTTTTTCAATTCAAAGTGAAGTAGAATTGAATAACATTAAATATTCCTAAAGGTAAGTCAAAGTTTGAAAATATATATAACACTTTGTATATTAAAATAATGTACAAAATGTTGCAAACATAATTAACATATTTGATCCTATGCTGTTAAGTTAAGTTCACAACATGTGGTTAAATTATTGTAGATTTTTGCTATCTGAAGATTAATTTGGCGTGTACAACACCACAAAATGGCATATAAATGTGTAATTTTACTTTGGAATAAAAGTCAAACCTGGCAAATATTCAAAGCCAATATTGGATTACTCACAGCTTCACACACGCCTAATATTTAATCTCAAAGTAAATAGTCTACAATAAGGTCTGGATTGAAGAAGTGCTAACTAATAATAATTATAGGTGGAACCCTTCAAATCCTTTTTTAAAGAAATATCACTTGTTCAATAGGAAATGTGTTTTAAAGTTGCCTGTTGGTGGCTCAGAACAAACATAATTATATGATAAACTGAACAAACAGGCCTCAGACCACTCAACTTAATGAATGGATCATAAGAAACATTTTGATTACTATTCCTCATTTATATTACTATGTCCTCAGAGCTTCAGAATTTTTTCCCAAATTCTGATTTGAAATTTTAGAAAGTTAAATGAAGACTCAAAGTGGCCCATCCACGTCCGGATCGGCTTGGTTTTCAATTACCTAGATTCGTACGTGGATGGAATGTCACGAGCTGGGCTTGGCATGAGAAGCATCCGGCTCGGCTTGCCACTATCTCGATACCAGTCAGGCTCTTGTATCCACACTGCAGACAATGTGATTTTGTCAGTCAGAGGAACCATGGCGGCTTCCATAGCCAAATCATTCATGAGACCTGAGTTTTTGACAAAAATTTTATAGAGGACATCTGTCAATTATTGCTGACTCTGCAACAATTTCATAGCAAAGATTATTCTAATAGGGGAAAGCAGAGGGAGGCATGGGATTCACGTGTTAGAAAAAAAGTAGACAATATCTGGGCATCGTTCAGGAAAGAATTGTGCTACCCTCAAAGTAGTAAAAGAAGTGGCGCATCAGAGGACAGTGTGTACAAGCCATTAATATGGTAGAGTCCACTCATGCTAGTGGTATACCCTGATTTTGGTTGGAAGAACAGTAGAGGAAATTTAAATATATTTATTTGCAGCCAAAAATGATAATATTTTACTATATTATCTGTGTTATTTTATAGGTATTGATGATATTTATCAAAAGTGACAGCTGCAGATAGCATGACTTTATGTATGAATATATTAAAATTGTTTTAGTGACTTTAGTAACTAACTTATACTGTTCTTCCTACCAAAATCATACTATAGAACATGTGGGGTGAAATATGGCAAGAGTCCGGCTTGCGAGTAAAGCTCGCCGAGTCGAACTTGTACGTGATTGGGCCGCTTAAGATTCGTGAAGTAGTGAATTCAACCCAACTCTATGGATAACTTATTACAAATGTTTCAGTTGTAATCCAGTCGTCGGGTGGTCTGAGTAAGGACGAAATTGAAAACATGGTTCGCAATGCAGAGGCATACGCTGTCCAGGACAAGGTGAAGAAGGAGCGTGTGGAGGCGGTGAACCAGGCGGAGGGCATCATCCATGACACAGAGAGCAAGATGAACGAGTTCAAAGAGCAATTGCCCAAGGAAGAAGTTAGTATTAAGATTAACATAAAAAATAAAATTGGTTTTCTAATTGTTCTCACTAAACTAAGTTTTAAATCGATATTGCCTAAATCTATGTTGAGTTAGAAAAATATATATATTTTTTTTAATGGAAAGTTTACTCAAGTTGGGAAACAAGTTTCAGCCCTTATTAAAAATCGTTCTCTCATTTTTAATCATGTTGACATTCAAAACATGCACATATAGACCTTTTTACCTCTCATTTGAACCTGCTTTAGTGGCAGCATGGTCTAAGGTATCACTCTTGTGTTAGACTATACTGCCGATAACAGGGAGATAAGGGTTCAAATCCCAGTCGGGTGTAGTTTTCCTAAATGTAATTCCACTCACCTTCTATGCAAATGTGGGTATATTTCTTCAAAAATAAGGTTTCTCTTCCCTAACTAATTAAGAGAAGTTAGTACAAATGCATATAACACGAATAGATAGTAAAACGTGGTGCTAAAATACAACAGAACCTTGTTAATCTGAACTAATTGGGACTGAAACATGCTCATATTTGTGATAATACGAAATAGTCTTAAGGGAAACAGTATTTTCACAAATTTTAAATTACAGTTGATTGAGTTTAATATATTTATTTACATTCATTAGACTGGTGTATAACATGTAATATGTACAGTAGTTTTTTTTNGGGGGGTTCTATCACTTTTAGTTAGAGGAAAACACATTGTGTTGACTAGACCATGTAAATATTTCACATTTATTATCTCACTTTCTTTTAACAATGAGTTTGTTATAAAATATTTATTTAATTAAACTTAGTTTCACCCTTCTCTATAGTGTAAATTTTTTATAGTACATTTTACAGTGCCATAAGTAATACTTAAAAGATTTAATACTGAGGAAATAGAATATAAAAAGGTTAATATTATGTGAAAGTATTTTGCAAAAATAATAACATTTAAAGGGGTGAATCTAGTATGTTCTCTACAATGAAATCAAGTATAGAGTTAGCTAAGAAGACCTCTGCTGTCATAAATCGATCAATACAACATTTAATTTCAACTTAAAATCATAATGTATTCAAACACAGTAGGCTATCATCTGATTTAGATGTACAGTTCAATTAGCTCATGATGAAAATGGTTTGTTATCCTGACTTTACTATGGAGATATAAATCATCACCTCTAACGTTCTGAAGCTGATTGAAAATGTGGTGGTTAAGTTATGAAACATAGATAATATAGTCATTCACAAGCTAATCACTGGGGATTATGGTACAATTGGTTGAGCTTATAGTCAACCAACCCTGAAGGCTGTGTCCACCAATCATTTGAAGTGCACTTTAGTGTGAAAAGCATGCACCAAGTACTGGACACTGGGGGTACTGTTGCTTAAAGAAAAAGATGGAGTGCAGGAGAATCCTATTTAGTGGAAAGAACAAGTTTGAAAAGATGGGAAGCGGTAACTCATGCACGCTGATTGGTTCCATTAGCAGATATCTTTTTTATCCTCTATAAAGGAGGTTGAGAGGGAAGTGAAATGATAAAAGAACCAGCAAGTGACGACGATTGAAGGAGGTTAGATTTCAAGCTCATAGCTAGTCTAAAAGAAAAAAGTTTACACTAAGAGTGAGGAATATTTAAGAGGTTACAATTATGGGTTTGTTAAATCAGTATTTTGATTCAAGTCTCTTTCGAGCAAACTTCTCAAGAAGCATCATAGTATTAAGTCGAACTTGAGTTGAAAATATAGTTATTTCAAATATTTAATTATGTAAATAATAAGTAAATATGTACTAAATTATTGTTTCAAAAATTAATTGAATTTCGAGATTTAGAGCAACATAAACCATATTTTAAATTACATTGAATAAAGTTGATTTTAAAATGAAAAGAACATGCACTTCAAAATGTTAATTAATTTTGTGTTGTATTTTACTCAATAATAAAACAAATATCCGCCTAATGGCTTAGAAATAAATCAAAACGTTGAAGAAAAAATATCCTAAAATTAGTAATTTAAGTAGGGCTTTGTGAGATCCCAAATTTCAGGTAATTGGTTTTTCCCTAAACTTGTGCGGGAAAAAATATAAAAAAGTCACAACTAAGGACCGTTTATTAGCATCAACTTTGTATTTAATTTTCAATAAAAATCTTAATAATTAAAAAAATTTAAACTGGCCTTATATTCCGTTAAGTAGAGGGATACCCGAAACTTTAGTTGCTTTTATTTTACAACTACCTTACAACACAGCGGAGCTCCATAAATAACATAACCACACCACATTTAATTAAAAGCAATATTTATCCTCGAATAAATTTAAAATAGAAAAACATATATAGTGCAAAATAATGCTAGAAGTTCTTTTAAATTTCAAATTATGCACGAAATACACCTTAGCCACACTTATCTGCATAAAGACACGTCTCCTATGTAAATGTTATTATTTTGAATGGCGTCCATTTATTTTTTGTATCATATATAATAATATTTGGATAAACAAATGTCGACCTTGGTGTTCTTGAGGTAAAGTGCTGGCCTAGGACCCAATGTTGGTGGGTCCAAACCCAGCCGAGGTTGACGAATTTTTCTGGAGCGATGAAAATCTTTAGCACAATTTTCTTTCTAGGGAAAGTAAACTTGTTGGTCCTACATTGATTGTGGCATAATACCTTTCCCAACAAATATCAATAGGCTTCTTCATGCTCATTCATATAAATTCTCATATGCTGATATAATAGGCCAGTTCAAAAAGTGCATGTTAAATATCTCATATAAATAAAATATATTTTTTTAATTATTTTATTAGAATGAATGGGAAGTTAAGACTAAAATTATTAATCTGAAAACATAAGCCTACAGTGTAAAAATATTTTAAAATGTCATTCCCACACATGCTTTAATATAGGTGATAAGGAAGCATACCAATTTATTGGAGTTTATGGAAATTAAAGTATATTAGTTAAGGCCTAGGGATTTATATTATATTTTTTTTGTGTTTTTATTTCTAGAGGAGTGGTGGCCATAATGATGATGAGATTGCAGTTATGATAGTATTTAAAAGGAGATCTAAGAATAAATGAAAGTGCTGGAATATTTTAGCAATGTCAATTTCATCTTTATTTCAAATATGTTATCTGGTTATCTGAAATGGCATCTTTGTCTAACTTTTTATTTCAGTGTGACAAGCTAGCTGAACAGATTGCCAAAGTTCGTGAAACAGTCTCCAAGAAAGATGAAATCAGCCCAGAAGAGATTCGTAAACAGACAACAGAATTGCAGCAAGCATCACTCAAGTTATTTGAAATGGCCTATAAAAAGGTGATTTCCGCTCATTGATTTTTTTTTTTAAATTTGATGAAACTCACTAACACCTTAGCTCTAAAGCCGGTGTTTCACAGGGCTAGTAACTAGCAGCTAGTAAAATCAATGAATTAGCTGGTGTGAACCCTCAAATAGTGGTTAGTAGTACTCGCTCTTGGGTGTTTTAATGGCGCTAGGCGACAGCACAGTGTCACAGGACCAACTCTCAGCGAGATTTCAACTATCTCTTTGAGAACACCACACAGTAACGCTAGTGCAAGTAGAAATTGAACACAAACGTTTCAAAATATCACGCTTTAATCCCACACACAACCAACCAGTAAATACTATGTACACGCCGGTAGTTTAACTAGCTTTGTGTGACAGGGTAATTAGTCGCTAGTAAGTTATGCTAGTAAACTAGCCCATCTTACACAGACTTAAGACTAGTACTTATCTGACAGACTTCAGGTAGGCATACCTTGACATTATTTTAGCTCATACCATAATTTCCCGAAAATTAGCTGAACTTTTTTCTCCAGAAACAGCTTTGATATAAGCTATAGATAATTGAAAAACTTAGTTTTTGGTTAACTTGCAGTATTTCAACAAATAATCATGTATGCAGTAAATATTATTTTCCTTTCTTAAACTAATTTTTCCCCGAGCTAAATACAAAACCAATCCTGTGTGGTGTATTCTAAAGTCTTTTTTTCTTGTCAGATGGCAGCAGAGCGGGAGGGCACAAGTGGCAGCAGTAGCAGCACAGAAGCAGAGAGCCAAACAACAGATGAGACTGAAAAGAAGAAAGAGGAGAAAAATTAAGTCGTGTCCTTGGTACACACACACCCATCAGAGTCCAAACACCTTAAAAACTCATTCCATCAAACTAAATTCCTCTAAATCATGCAATGCTCTGCTGTAAATAGAATCTCCCTTATGACTGTAACGTTATTCTACATTTTAACGTTTATTTAATTTTCCAAATTCTTGAACTATCATTTGTATTCTCAATGGATCGTAGGTGTGTTAAGCTCTGGTGGAGTCATCACTTGTGTAGTTAAAAATGAGGGATGGGATTCGTTGTTGGTGGCTAGGATGTGATTGACTTTGAGTCTAATGAAAAACAAGATGTGTAAAAACAAAAATGGGAATTTGAGTTCAATTCGTGGCATCTTAGTTTGATGTAATATGTGTGATTTTTTTTATTGTAAAACTATTTGTTTTTTAAATCGATGCATATTTGGTTCTAAAATAGTCTCGCCTTGTTTTGGAACTTTACATAATAAATTGCGTATAGTTGTGTGAATGGTAAGGAGTGTTTGAACAATTAATGTAGCCTTTGTAATTAATGTGTTGTAAAAATGAATTTGCGCAAGTTTTTTTTTTATCTCAGCTACTCAATACTTTTGTTTTGTATATTACAGTATTTCAATATTCTTTTTCTGTACAAATATTTCTAGTTGAATATAAAGTTATATAAAAAATGTATGTTTTGTATTTAGGCACTTAATAGTCCATATTTACTGAAACCTGTATGGTTTATACTCTTTCCTCCATTATTTTTCTCGTCTAAATGTATTTGATCACTATTTGAATGTAATGAGAAATTTCAAATTTGTATAACTATCAATTTTTGCCTATTTTAGTGTACTTTTGCATATTAGATATGGCACTACTTTATTATCTAAATCAGGGATTCCCAACCTTTTCCACTCCAAGTCACACTTAGTTCAAGACAATATGTTCATGGTGCACTTGTGTAAAGGCTGTAATATATAAAAAAAAATCAAATTTAGATAAAAATTAAAATCACGAGTTTCGAGATGCAATTGACAATAAGTGTTGTTGTGCCTCACTGTTCAGTTGGCCCTTGTATCTTTCCTCCACACTTGCACAGACCATGCCAATCACCCTCTCTACTGCCTGGACCGCTCTACGCTTCATGTTTCTTAAACCGTCCATGACGAGGGTACTTAATATGGTGGCCAAAGGCCAGTCGAAGATTGGCTACCCAACCTGAGTGTGCCACCTGTTTTAAAGAGTTATTGGTTTTATGTTACGAAAGAGCAATATTGTTTTAACCCTCTCTCTCCCCACCAGTACCTTACCTCCCACCACGACTCACGTTGTCGGGACAATCACCCTACCTCCCACCACGACTCACTGCCGGGATCAACCTCCTACCGCCCCACTTTGGGACTACTCATGTTCCACCACCACTCACCTTGCCGGGACATCCTTCTATTCCACCGCGACTATAACGTTTCCAGAACAATCTGGCCAACCTTTTCCCTATCCACACGTGTCTGAACATATCGTCGCTGTCATTGTGACATCAACCAGTTACTCTCGAAGCCGCAGCAACGAATAATGGTGTAGTCTTCTCTTGGTGCCTTCATCTACTTGCATTGCAAATTGCCTGCTTTAAATTTTTTCTACAACATTTTGACTGATTTTTTCAGATATTTCAGAAATACTTTGGCCTAATTTATTATTCTATAAAGACATTTTTGTAATTTGCTTCTTAGATTATTTTATAAGCATGGTTTCAATAATGAACCGACAGGCTGGCCCAATCACATTTTTGTAAATAACCTGTGGTTTCATGTTTGTTAAAAAGCCTTAAAACTTAACCTAGTAGTAGATTAATTATGAGATGTTTTGTTAAATTGAAATCTTAGATAAATTTGGTGGCATACATCCAAAATTTCACGGCACACCAGTTGGGAACCACTGATCTAAATATATTATATTATGTGGATGAAAGTACAGGAAAGGTACGACACAATAATTGTTTTTACAATGAAAAGGACACAGTTCACACTTTACATTGCTGCCATTCCTGTACCTTCTTCCAAATATAACAAAATACCTCAAAAAGAGGGAAGAGGTATTCCTAATAGGGGTATATTATTTAAATAATTGCAGTTCTACCGTGCATGATGAAACAAAAATAGTGGGCCACCAGCAAAATAAAAAGTAATTGTAATAAACAAGTAACACTTTAATTCAAATCTGAGCTTAAAACATACTCAAGTCATAGGTTTTTGTTGTCTCATAACTAGAGGCTTAGAGGTGATTTTATTGTTAGGGGGGAAATGTAATTTTTCTCAAAATATGTTATTTTATGCTGAAAGCAATGTTATTGTTTATGTCAATAAAAGTTGAATTAGTATTCATTAAAAAAAATCAGACCAAAGGCCTTGAAAAAGGAAGCAGTTCTGCTGTATACACCAACATTAGGCTACTAACATATGATGAGCACAGTGGTACTGTTTAATGTTCTTTAATACAGTAAATAAA
This sequence comes from Timema monikensis, assembly GCA_902151445.1. Lineage (NCBI taxonomy): Eukaryota > Metazoa > Arthropoda > Insecta > Phasmatodea > Timematidae > Timema > Timema monikensis. The sequence continues at coordinate 75,342 of CABFVZ010002274.1, read as the reverse complement.
TGGCTTCATAATGGATCAAAGCAGTTCTACCATATTCTAGACTAATTTCAAAATGATAACTGTAATATTTATTAATTTCTTCTGCATACCAAGTTAATTGTTAACTATACTAACTCTCAACTGAAAACATTGCCATTGTGTAGAGATTATTTTCCTTAGGCTCGTTTGTTTGTCAATTATAACATTGGTGTATGTTGCAAGAAATCACACAACACTAACCCATTGAGTACCGGTACATCAAGGAAATGGGAAAGGTAAAGATGAAAAAAAGCGCACACTTATTTTATGCTGACATAGTCTGTTAAATTACAATCTAGTAGCTGTTCAAACGTGAGTGATATGTTGAAACATAGTAGGGGTATGAGAGTAGTCATTTTTATCTTCGAATACGAGTAAGATTATTTTGTACTAAAAGTATTTCTAGTGAAGAAATCCAACCTGAAAGATTAGTTAGGTTGGACCTAAGTAAGGACAAACCTACTTCTCTTCATTTTGTCTTAAAAACTTTACACTTCCCACTTATTCAAACTTCCAGTTATGGTATACATTGTTTTTAATTTTTGAAAACATTCATTTTTCATTTAAAACATTTCAATATGGTTTTTATATCTAAAAGTAAACTAGATATTTTTATAATTCATTTTGTACATATTCGTATAAAATGTTTTAATTGGACCATTCCAAAACATTCTTAACAATTCTGGGTTTCATTAATTGTTTCTTTAGTTTAAATACTGTAAATGTTTCTTCTCTTCCAAACTTTGTCGATACACTTTCCTCATCTGTTGTTAAATCCATAATGGGTTTTTGTAAATCACGTCCCAATTCCTTTAACTTTTTTCCCCCACAAAATTGTGAATTTCAGATAAACCATAATTTCCTGCTTATAAAGACTAAGACAAGATTAAACATTAATTTCTCAGATTTATGAAGAGTTTGATTTAATCTGCAGTCAAATGTTTTCGGACTCTTTATTCCTTTTCTTATTGAAGTATTTAACAATTTCACCAGCGGCATTGTTTAAAGCTTCTGTTGGAGATCTTTTGATGATACACATTCCATGAATCCCTCCAAATGTGGTGACAGTCCACTGGTGTTGTCTGGATCCTTTGCAACCAATAATTTTTGAACATTTTTCACATTGCGCCAAACCTTTTTTGATGTACTTTTTTTAAGATCATAAAATGAATAAATAATCAACCGTAAATTAATCAATAAAAGTACTGTAGAATTAGCTCTTTTATTGATCATTTGATGTCAATTAAACCAGTGCCAAGCATTTCAAATATTTTAAACATAACAAAGGTATTAAAGATGCTTGGAAAGTAAAGCCCGATTTATCATGGCAACCATGTAATGGGTGTGACAATATAGGTTAATGTGCAGGATGAAAAGTGATTCATAATGAAGGGACACCTCGATTCTCAAAAAACTGATTGCTTATGGCTGTGTACGAGCACTTTAAAATTAACACAATCAATAATAATCTTTGCCGAGATAAAATTTATTGACGTTAAAGCTTGCCACACACCTAATCAAATCGGAACCCTACAAACGGAAACGAGTTTTGACCCCACACTTGTTTGAGATTTTTGTTGATCAAAAGGAAGCAGCCAAAGAGGGTACATATATTTTAATTGTAGATAAGTGATAGCAGCAGTGAAGAGGAGTGTATGTTTGCTATTTCTACTTATTTATGGTTCTGTTGTGTGGTCAACCAGTTTCAGAGAAATTTGCAAATGCATGTGCAGAATGAGCAGAACATATTCTGCTTTAAATACAAAGATAAGTATTTTTTTTTAAGAAATAAAATAATGAAAGTTGTTATGAAACTGATCAGATGGCTAGAGCTAAACAAAGCCACCAATAAATTAACGACACTAAAGTTTTGAAACACATGCTACCACCACTAGCTGGTGAAAATTTAAATAAAAGATGGGCAATATGTTTACAAAGTGTGCCATTTTACTTAAGAGTTCCCTCTAAAATTTCCTCCCGCGCATTTTCCTTCACAACACACGAATAATAATGGTTGTTTTCCCTGTTATAAATCACAAGGTATTGTTATTATTATTATTAGCACCGCGTCTTACTACCCGTTCGGGTTATACGCAAAGGTATTGTTGATTTAGTTTTCATCCGAAGACATGTTTAACTAAACTATAATCGCCGCTGACAAGTGAAACCCAACAGGTGTATTGATGAGTGTGAGCATAAGCGAGTGTAGAGAATGATGCAATAACTGAAGGTGCACAGCTTCGAAATCTATCAAAATATTCCCTCCGTGGCAAACCAATTTGTTCCATTCTGATTGGACGTAACATAGCCGATTCAAGCAAGTGTGCGGGCCTCCAATGAAATGCATGTAATAAGTAATTTCCAACATAAGTTTTGGCCCTACTGTAATGAGTGAGGCTAAGGATGGCTGAATAAACATTCATTACTAGGACAAGATTCGTGAAAACTGATGCCTCGTGCTTCCATCGTATTTTCTTTAAATTGCAGGTACTCTTCTGTACAAGATTGTTATCAAGAAACTTCAATGTTATAAAATGTATGCTTGATGGGTGCCAAAGATGGGGATGGAACGAATGGCATCAGCACTGGCACTATTTAAATGCTATGCGAATTATAGTGACCAAATTCTTTATCGCATTGTGATCGGAATTAAACCTGGATTTTGTACGTTATTTCAAAACGCACCATCACACTATGCAACGGATGCACACAGGGTCGCGAAAGTAAAAGGAATCAAAACAAATATTTTAATACAGAAAGGTAACGGCAGGTGTGTTCTGGGATTGAAAGTGAGTGATGTTTCTTGAATTTATTGAAACTGAAACTAAGATCAACTCTGGAGGGTACTGCTATATACTTAAAAAGGCTTAAATGGGTCATTGAGAACAAAAGGCATGCTCTTTTGTCATCATCCTGATGCATGACACCTGACTACACACCACACCTCGTATTTTCAGTCTCCTTGAGTAGTTTGGTCGGGAAGTGATTGATCATCCGCTCTACAGCCTGAACCTTGCACTTGAAGAAACTCCCACACTTCTTTGGGAATGACGTTAAACTCAAAATAGTGCTTTGAAACTGGCTGAACTCACAGGTGGCACAGAGTATAGAGAGACTTGTGCCACATTACAACTGATGTATGAATTCCTGCGGCGACAATTTTGGCAATGATAAAATTTTGAAAAATATTTTTTTTGTTTTGTTTTTAATAACCAATTGGCCTCTACTTTCTGAACACTCTTTGTAGAACTCTATAATGATGATTCGCCC
>CABFVZ010002274.1:53101-70555 GCA_902151445.1 Timema monikensis | reverse complement strand
GGAGAGGGGATCTAAAGAGCTGGGTCCATCAGACCCTATATTTAGCTAAGGATTACTGTATAACTTATAATTGGCTTTTTCATAACTAATTGAAAGAACAAAATGTATTGATAAGACTTTTATGTTTTTTGTTTCGCGGTTGTGGCAGCAAGAATATTATAGTGCATGAAATAAATTAAAAAGTATTATAGTTGAGCCTGTCTGTATCTTCTTACATCTGGCCACCAAAATAAATAAATGAGTTTTTCAACTTGGAGAAAGGGTCATACAAAATATTAGTTTCAAAGTAAAACTTTTTTATTTTGTAAAGAAATGTGGATAAACACAACCGAACACGGTTTGTGTAACACCATCAATCACCTTTCTTTCGTCTGATTTGCCATCTTAATTTGTGAAGAGAACCCAGCCTTTTGAAAGCTCTCGTTTGTAAAGCGGTTTTAAGTGAACCATAGACGCCGCTTCCACAAAAAAGAACATCTGAACATAAACGGCTTTTTTCATAATTTCGAGTTTTAAAGGTTTAAAAACGGTCAAAAGAAAAATATAATCAAATTGTTTATTGTAAAGGTTTTGACTCCCAAAAGTGACAGCACGGTGTTTGGCAGATCAAAATGTTAGTTGAAAGAATACATGAAAATAGATTTGGTGATTCTTGCTAGCTGTCACCCCCACTCCAGTGATGATACGAATGTATGTTTTTTTATTTTAAAAGGTTTTATATTTATTGTCCCATAACATTTTTAAGTCCTATAAACTCTTAAATCCCGCAATAGTAGTGTCGTAATAAACAAACGTCTGCACAACTAAAGAGCAAAAATAAATATTAAATTAAGATTGTTGTGAAAATTGTTAGTTTTTTTTATCTCCTCAAACCCTTGTTCGGGAGCGGGGTACATGTGATATGGGAGACCCCACAAAATACGTAGCGGATGGAACCTCTACTAATCAAACACATACAACGCAACTGATGCTGGCAGTTTATGATAGTATTGATGCTTCGCGCGAGTCTTGTCACCCAAACCCCTTCTTAGCCCTTTCCATACCCTTCTTATCTACCTTGTGTGTGTGTGTGTGTGTTTTTTGCCCAAAAGTTAAAGGATTTTACATTCTTTGGATAAAAAAAAAGCAATTTCCATAAAATTAATAATTTGCGACAGTAGAAACTAAAACACTGACGTATAGGAAATAGTTTATATAAAAATGCTATAAATTATATTACAATTTGTTGCATTATCAATTATTTTCCACAAAATACAAAATGTGTATATTTGACTTATTTTATACCTGCACCTCCGCACCCCGCCCTCCTTTCTTCGCAATCAAAATTTGCAACACGCCCATTCATTTAAAATGTGGAGGGAGGAGGGAAGGAATTCACGCCTCACACTTTGTAAACCACTTTTCCTTTATGCATTATATATACAGAGACATAATCAGTAGTCAGGGGAGATGTCCCTTCTCATCGCCAGTTTCACAGTCAGAAGCAAAGCTAGACGTTCCGGTACCCACATATTATTTCACCTTTATTTATTAAATCATTTTAGAAAACATTCTAAGCTTGAAAAAAGTAAGGAGCAGTTATAATACAGGTTAATACAGTTTTTTTCTTCTTTAGTATACTATCCTTTTAACTCTTTATTGACCTTAGATTTTTCCCAAGTCTTAACCTGTATTTATTTATTAACTGTTCAGGTTATACGACTATGTACTAATTATACTAATGGGTTAGATATTATGAAGGCTTTATTTAGAGGGAGTGCACTCACATTTGCGTGAAGGGAGAGTGGAAAACCATTTAGGGAAAAAACTCAGTGTACCCGACTGGGATCGAACCCCAAGCTCTTCCTCTTCGGAAGTCAAATCCAACAGGAGATTAGCACGTTAGACCACACGGCAACTAAAGCTGGTTACAAGAAATATTAAATTCATAATTGCTTGCTAACCCGCGTCGGAGACTCAATTAGTCTGATTTACAAGTGACAGCGAGGGCAAGGTTCGAATCCCAGCTAGGTGTACTGAAGAGTTTTTTTGTTTTTCTTAAATGTTTACTCACATTCCCTACATGCAAATTCTGGCAAATTTCCTCAAACATTCTCGAGTATGATACGATTAAAAACAATCTCCAAATATCGTGTATCGGCATCCAATTTTCAAAAAAGAACTAGCCAAGGACCACTCTCAATATTTTCTAGAGACATCCAATTCTGAAAATGTTCTGAGGGATGACCACTTCCAATAGCTTGAAGGGCTATACTATAATTTTCAAAATAAAAGCCTAGGTAAGGAAGAAGGCTCACTCAAAATACCTTCCAAGAGGTGTCCACTTATCAAACATTTGGCTTGGAAGAAGGGGGAATCCTCGAAATATTCCTTCTCTTGTTAACTCCCCCCCACCTTTACAAATAAAATTCCACCTCCACTTCATGAACGTAGTGAAAGGTGACATGGTGGTCTAGGGGTAAGGTGCTGGAGGTCCGGGGTTCAATCCCAAGTCCCGGCACAGATTCATCTGATTGCCAAACCCTTCCTTCACCTCTGACAAGACGTGTATTAATCACAACTTGTGAATGTGGGGAATGCCAGGCCTCCTCCACCGTGGTTCGGATTCCACGTTAAACTGTAGGTCCTCCATTTCATCTCACAGTCACCCTACCATTACACATTAGCGTAAGTGCTTATTACCCGAACGGGTAGTAAGACGCGATGCTAATAATATTAATAAAGTTGTGAACTAGCCTACGCACTGACATTATAATTAATATAGTTTGTATGATATTATTATATTGATTATTTCGAAGAGGACGTCCTTACGATGGCATTATATTTATTTATTTAACAAATCGAGGCCAAGCTCAGGGAGTAAATCAGTCCAGGAATGAATAGTTAACTCAGGTTAAATATCCAATGCCCAGGTACTTGGAAGGCCAACACCAGCCAAACCCACTCAATTATTTAAGACTACATCACTGAAATTCGCTCACATATATTTAGGCTTAAAATAAACGTACCCGTGAGCGAGCCTAGGCCAAGCTGTGAACGACCCTCCCTCCGCACACAGCCAAGGGTGAACAGCACATTGGCTATTTCCACGCCGCACGGGTAACAAAACAACCAGTCAAACCGGTTTTCAACAAACACAACTTGTACAATTGAGTGCAAAACTAGATTTATTGTTACGCTGGACTCACGTGCTCGCCGTAAAACAAGAGCAGTAGCGTAACCACGTGACGAGTTCTAAACCAATCACAAGATTTCATCCTCATTGACGTTGTGTTGTTCTCTCGAAGTGATCAGCTTTCGTTTTTCTGAGCAACATCAGCTTGGGAGACCCAATCAAATTTCCAAACCAGCCGACTCAATCATTACGCAAGCGCCTACAAAGCGAGATACCAGCAGACAACTGAATCTATTATTTTAACATTATTTGAAATGACTCATTTAATGTAAACAGTGTGTGTGTGTGTCGTTCTTGCTCTGTTTATTTTAGTTTGTTTAGCAACTCAATACATTAATGTGAACATATATATTGTGATATTAATCTGTTTATACACTAGAAAATAAAACATGTCGGTAATCAACTCTTTTCTAGTTGGTTTTTCAAGGCAACATGGGCTGACATTCATGTCTGCTATCGTGTGATGTTATGACACTCAAGCAGATTCTGTTTTCAGCGGACGTGAGAATTAAGCTTTGATCAACTTTCTGAGCTATCCAGGGAACAATTCCCGGTACGGCTGATAATTATATCACTAATGAAATTGGGGCTACCTACCTTTTCAAATGACCGAAGCGTTGTGTCTGTTCTAGCATCAAGTTAGTTTGTAAGTCTTGTACTAATATAATCAGTTAGATTAGAGAGAGTGCTCGTTAAATACCCCTAATGAATTAAGAAATGATTACCTCAACTAACACTTTGCAATGAGCTGCTCTAGATAAGTGGTTCCCAACCTGAGAGGCGTGAAGAACTTCCAAGCGGGGCGTGAAACAATTAGAAAATAACGTAAGAAATCAGTTGAGGATTGAAGACATCTTCCTATGTTATTATTGTTATTATTACTGTTTTAATATTATTATTATACACTGAGATAATTGATTAATTAATTTATTATATAGTAGGCTATGTAATCTTTTGTATTTTATAAGTGCTAGCCTGAAGTCTTGATTGGTGGCTAGTACTTTAATCAAAGAAAAAAGGAGAATTAAAATGAAAAATTATTATTGTATCGGTATTGATTTTAATCATCCAAAGTTAAAGCTGCAAAGCATAAACTTGACGTAAAGCTTAAGACGCACTTTGAAACATTGTTGACCAACTGTTTTACAACTAATGGCCAACATGGGAAACAGATTGTTGGCAAACATTAAAGAATCATTGTTTAGCGTCCAGACTACAATGATTTGTTTCCCACGGCTCTGCATTTCCACGCCAAATTAAAAGGGTTAGTTGCCTTAATATTAAGATTCTTGATACTTCTATTCTTAACTCTCAATAAAACTTGCAACTTAACAAAATGGCAACATTCAGAATAGGTAATAATCGACTATCTTTCATATTAGTTTAGTTTAGTTGTTTCACTTAAATGCCGGCCAATTGTAAATATACCGTATTGTCCCGAATATTGTACGACCCCGAATATAATACGATCCTAACATTTTGAGTTGTTCTACATGAAAAATAAATGGTCTCGACAATAATACGACCTGATATTATGACAGTAACAAGAGGTGGTAAAAACTTAACAACTTTGACACACTTTATTTTTAATTAAAAGTTAAGTGAGACTGTCAGAATACATTAATATATTCTAAACAAAAAATCGATATATCACTCCGTATATATCGAAAGCTACGATGTTTAGATTAAATTAAGATGGCCATTCTCCTGTAATTATATTATTTGTTGGTTTTCAATTTTTAATGTTTTTTTTTAGATCTTTGGATAAAAGAAGTTTAGTAAAAATAGAACAAACATCGAGGTAATTAATAAAAATAGAGCATAAAACTTTATATTTAGTTTAATTCAATAGATTTAGAGCATAGTTCGATACATTCAAAATATCGTTCCCAAAACTTCTTTACTGATTTCTGGCGAGCTAACATGTGTTCGATTAATTATGGTGGACAACTTTAAATTATTGTAAAGTGTGAACTTTGTTCTTCTTTCTGTTATAAAATCCACAATTTGTTGTATAAATTTTGAGTTTATTTGAATTTTTTGTTTTATTTTCAGTTTTGAAGAATTTTAATGTCTACACTAAATATCTATATGATTGTGAGATTAAAGTTTCAAGCGACCATGTTTTGTAATGGTCGGCTCCAAGTTTTGCACTGAGGGAGGAGTAGAGTATCAGGCACGTTAGATATGCTATACAATAACAATAATATTGTTAAATATCTAAAAAAAAAATGTTTTTGGCTGTTTTTACAAAGCTAATCTCTTTTATTTGACAAACTAACAGTTTTATTTGTGACCTAAGATAATATTTTTTTACTCTTTCATTTCTTACAATTTAAAAATTAAGTGATGTCTACAGTTACTATCTTGTTTGTTTACTTGCTACCAGTATGGCACTTAATTTTATTTCCAATGTCATTAATTCAAGCCAGTGCACTTTCATTTAACGGTCCTATTTTATGAAATGAATAGATTTGTGTTCTCAATTTATTTATAAATGTTTGATTCAATGAGACTTTATTCGTAGGTAACAACACATGTTTACTATAATGTAATCCCTAGTAATTTTATTACTATCTTCAACTAAAACTTACATAGGTACAGATTATTTACTGTAAGAATTTGCGAGGTAGTTTTACCTCTCTGCCACAATGAGTAACAACCCTTGTGTCCTCCTCAGGACTAAAAATAATGATTGCAATCTCATTTACGATACATTTTTTGTCCTGAGAAGGCACTTCCAGATATACGCGTTGGATTGGTCTCAAAAGTTTACCCGTCGATGTACTTAGGTGGAACAGACGAACCCATCTCGCCCAGGCAATAACTAACGCTCCTACTCTAGCTAATGGAGAGTCAAGTCTCGTTGTACTGTCGCACTACTTCACTAACTGTAATATTCCTGCAGTTTATTAATCTTGTCCTTTGCATGAGCTGACCAAGATACACCGGAATCGTTGATGCAAATCATCTATACATTTTTGATGGTATTGCCTCCTCCGGTTCAAATCACATGTATTTACATCATCACAATCCGGAATACCAATTTTCCTAATCTCCTGCAGGAACATTGCTGGAGTCAGCGGTATTAGATCTGATGATTCATTCGAAACATAGGTGAGCGGACGAGCATTAATAACAGCCTCACAGTCATCTCTTCAAATGAAAGTAGAGCCTTTCTCAATACTCTTCGTAGTAGTCAGGGCCGGTTCTAGAAATTTTTTACGTATAAGCGAACAATATTGTTGCGCCCCCTACCCTCTCCCGCACCTCATTAATAATAAAAACGTAGTAAATTGTAATTGACAAAAATTCTGCAAATAATTATTACAATTGCAATTTTCTTCAATATCCATAGTTTCCCCAAGAATATTAACGACCAATGGCGAAATTATAGCTATGGATGAATTTTGAACAAAGTTCCAATTTTAATAATAGCACAATTTTTATTAAATAAACACAGCTAAGATGTATACCTAAAATGTATTTTGACAAGTACGATTGAAATATAAGTCGAAACATACAATTAAACTCGTAAGTTTCAAGTCTAACTTTAACACAGGTTTGAGTTTGACAAAGAGGTATGTTGGTATGTTTCTTTAAAAGCATATTTACGTAGTCTTTTCTACTGATATAAAATAGAATTATATGAATTATTAGCTTAACTTCTTGTTTCTGTTGTAACTGAAAAATGTATGTTACACAGAGACTTTTCTGGCTTTCAATTTGGCAAAATCCCTTATTATTGCTGCATACGTATCTATTTCACTGAGAATGTCATTTTCAATGGCCATCAAAGCTAGTCAATTCAATTGTTCTTGAGATATGGTTGATTTTAAATCAGATTTTTTATAAATGAATTTTAACATGGAAAATCTCCCTTCATCACTGGACACTGACACTGGAAGAGTGAGAAGTATTCTTAGCTTACAAAGACGTTTGGAAATGAGTCCACATAGTTATTTTTTGTGATGAAAGACAAGGCTTTGGCTGGAGCGGTACCGGAGGTCAATATATATGTGAAAATATCTGGAGCTCGTTGAGGAGATAATTTCCATCAATGTCACGTTCCTCATCATCACTCAACACAGTTTCAAGATTTGTACATGCTTTCTTCAAATCCTCTCCATCCCTTGTTCGCAGATTGTCTATTTGATATAGAAATTCAAAGATTTTGCTGTAGTTTTCCTTAAGCTGGAATCTTTCTTTCAGTGATGTAATCGCTTTGTCAAGCACAACATAAAAAAGTTGACTTTGAAAGGTGTTTTCCCTGCCCCAATAGGTTAATCCTCACTTTCATAAGAGAATTGATTTTTCATTTTCTTTGGGTGGACTTGAGTTTCCTTTTCAAACTCGGCATTGACTCCGATTTTGTCTGAAAGCTCTGTTGCATCTGTAATAACACCATTGACTCCATCATCAGACCTCATGTTTTCAAGAAACCTTTGGACACTTTTGATGAGATTCATTAAACTTTGTAGATCGTAGGTGACTTTTCGTAAATTTTTCTAACCATGTTTATTTTAAACAGTATCTCATGCCAGGTGACTACACAGCAAAGAAACATGAAACTCTGCAGTTTTCGAGTAATTCCCAAAGCAGTGTTTTTGCCAAAAGTGTCAATTTTTCCGTCTTGGGAGGTTTCAAACACAGCATCATAAATGTGCTCAGGATAGTATCTTAAGGGCAATATGGCCTCAATTCTACTTTCCCAACGAGTTCTGCTGAGAGGTTTTACTCTCAGTGTGGGTGAGTGCTTCATTAAAATGCTCCAGTGGTAAGGTGACGCTGAAAAGAAGTTATACACTTCTTGAATGTTATTAAAAAAAAGTATACTGCAAGGGTGCAGGACAGGGCAACATCGTTTACAACTAGATTTAGGGAATGGTTACCACATGGTACAAAAAAAGGCCCAAGAGTTAAGGGTTAGTATTCTCTTTTGAACTCCAACATGCTTCTCTTTCATGTTGAAGCCATTGTCATACCCCTGGCTTCTCACGTTTTTAGAGGGATATTCCGTTTACATAACTCACTAAGCAGTGATTCTGTTAGAACTTCACCTGTGGTAATTGTGTTAGGCACAAAGCCTAAAAAGTGCTCTTTAACGCTTACTTCCTCATCCTCATTAATTTACCAAACCTTACTAAAATCTTAGTTTGTTCAGTGGGGCTTAAATCTGGTGTGCAATCAAGTATGAGTGAATAATATTTTGCATTTTTAAGCTCATTTAAAATTGTGTCTTGAATATTGGTAGACAGAAGGCTGGTGAATTCATTTTGCATCGTTTTACTTAAATAATATACAAGTGCTTCGTCAGTAATGACCCTCCTCACATGTTCAGCCATAATATTGTCAAATTTGGCAATGTGCTCTACCAATTCCAAAAAATTCCCATTGTTACATTTGTAAGGAGTCTCATTTATACCTCTAAACGCTAAGCCTTGAGTGACAATAAATTGAACAATGCAAAGTAAGCGTTTCAGAATTTGATTCCAACGTTCTGTTTCGGCTTGAACAAGGCGTTCATTCTCTTTATCAATTGTTTTATCCAAACGTAACTGTATGCTCAACTCACGCCATAATTGGCAGTTTTTTACATTGGTCGGGAACTTCTCATGACTAGTCAACACTTTGGTCAAGTTTTGCCAGTAGGAATATCCTGGGTCTCCAGCAAGAGATGAATGTAAATTTACAAAGACTTTGTAGGCAAAACAAAATACAAAATTGTCGGTTACAGAGTATGTCAATCAAATCCGGCGAACTTGTTCTCCATTACAGTCATCTTACGTAGTAATTAATATTTAGCACCGCGTCTTACTACCCGTTCGGGTTATACGCTTTAAGTACTAAGTACGCTAATGGAATAGGAATTGGGAAGGTTGAATTAGAGGAAATGAACCCGCATTTGCGTGGAGGGAGAGTGGAAAACCATTTAGGAATCCCCCCCCCCAGTTCACCCGACCGAGATTCGAGCCTCGATCTCCCCGTCCTCAGCAGTCGAGCTTAACACGACAAGCGCTCTTACGTAGTAGCTCGTAGAAAACGTCCTACCTTTAGAGTCAACACGAAAGTCTATGTCAATTACTGTACAGGACCTCGCTGAACTATCAATTCTCATACATCGGCAGTGATCGGTAGATGGCCACTCTCCGCAGTCAGTTGATAGTGTCAGTGGCTTGTATTTGAGCAATTCCTGAAACAAAAACAAAATTTAACTAGGCCTTATTGTTACGGCGCGTATAAATCCTCTTTTTTTTAAGTTCCCTTAAAATGTAGGCATATTATATTTAATTTAGAGGATTAACTATAGTAGTTTTTAAGCTTCAATTTATGCAATCCTACCTCATCAGGGGCTTGACTTTGATTATTATCATTCAAAACTTCTGTTTCTCCCATTTATTCAGAAAGTGGCAACTGTTCTGATTGTTCATAAAGTGCCAATAAAGACACACGTATATCTGCTTCAGGTCCATGATGATAATGGCCAATTGGGGTCTACTCTTGCTCATCTTCACTCTCGATTTTTGAAGTTTTCTGTAAGGAAAAGTTAATTTTTAAAGTTTATAAGCCTAAGTACTAAACCAACATTTAATGTATCTGCCTATGACATCATGGTCAATTTGAGTTTTTTTTTTATTTCTTTGAATTAAAGACCAACCTTTTAGCTTTCCAGAACAGTTTTTGTTTAGTCTCTGCGATAAGCAGAACCCAAGTTATCGTCCTTTTAATTTTGGTTCTTAAGCCAAAAGCGTGTATTAAAAGGTCATTCATTAGTTTAAGTTTTAATCAGTTCTACATAGGAAATTGTCATTCCCCCCCAACCCATCAAAATATAAAACTATTATTTTTTTTAATGGTTTTGTTCTATAATTTTTCAAGAAATGCAATAAAAATGTGTAATAGTAAGAATTTTTAAAAAATTCTTCGAACGTAGGGAGATACCTTAAATTAACAAATAAGCTACTGTAAGAAAATAAAATAAACTTACATTTTTAACCGTTTGTAGACTTGTAGATGGTTCGTTAACAGCAACTGTTATTGACAACTCGTCAACGTCAACATTAATTTTGCATGATTATCACTTTCATCCCTTTCTAACTTTTTTACAGGAGCAGGAGTCTATATAAACTTTTTTTAAAGCGTTTGGTTGCCTCTCTTATTCTTTCGAGTTTTGCATATTTCTTTTCTGAAAAATTGCTCCAGATGGTTGTTTATTGTCGGCCATTATTATTTATTTGAAAAACAAAGCACTATTGAAAACACACATCACTAATAGAAAAACTAAATGACTCAGCACAGAAGCGCGAAAGTATTGACGAACGACTAGTATGCTGGCTGTACGTTTGACAGACGTGAACAAACTGAAAGAAGCTGCAGCGGGGAATGATTGTGGGCGTGGCGTATGCGCCAGGTTATTGGACCTTCTACAGTCGCATAGTTCACAGGATTCAAGGTCCGACCCTGGTAGTAGTTGCTTCATTATACGTATCCACTGCTCCCACCATCCACCCCACCATGAAGATATAGGTTGACTTTCCAATGGATACATTGTGCTGTGCTAAATTCGGCGATCTTATGCCATTCAAGCCTTTCAAATTAATTCTCAGCACCCACAAAATTTGTTCCATTGTCACTATATAGCATCGATGGTCTACCACGCCTTGCTATGAAGTGACGGAGAGCCTGGAGGAAATCAGGGGTTGATAATGAAGACACCAATTCCAAATGGATAGCTCGGAACACCGCACATGTAGACAACCATAACCAAGCTTTCTGTCCACCTTTAATGTACACCGGTCCGGCAAAATCAACACAAGTAATCTCGAAAACAGTAGCATCCCTTACTCGATCAGCTGGCAGGGATGCCGGTATATTCATAAGGCTTGTGGAATCATGCCTTTTGCAAACAATGCCCTTAGAAATAACAGATCGGATTGTCTTCAGTCCACCAAGTACTTAGAATGTTTCCTCAAAATGCTCAGCAATCTCTGCACACCCACATGACATAAACTATCTTATTTCGCTTTTACCAATAGCTTCACAACAGGGTGGTGTGCAGGAAGAATCATAGGGTATCTAAAATTCTTACTATCTTCACAATGTGTAATTTTACTCTTCAGGCGTGAGATGCCTTGTTTATATTTAAATGGATCCAATGATACAATTTGTTGGTCTTTATCATCCTTAAAAGATTTATGTTGAATATATTTCACAACCTTATACTCGGCATCTTCAATTTCCTGGACAGAAAGTTCATCACTCATACGATGATTAGGCCTACGACAATTATCGACAAATCGCCGAACCCATCTTACCAAACGTATTACCTTTTTATAACGAGAGTAATATTGAAAGTACCATCTAGGAGTCTTGTATTGTCTATTTTTCACACAAGCCATGAATGGGGAGGTAATTTTCTTCTTCTTTTCTGCATTGACTTTATCTTGTTGACACACAAAGTATTTATTAGGCCACTCAGCGAATGGTTTTCGCATCCAACTAGGCCCCTCCCACCATCTCTACTCCAACAATTGCTTGGCTGTACAACCTCTAGATTGCAGGTTAGCCGGATCCGTGCACCCAGGTACACTCCATGTTTGGTTTGTCTTCGTATTTGCATAACCCTATTCCATACAAATGATCATCACATTGGATCCAAGAAAGAACAGTGTATGAATCGCTCCAAAAATACACAGGCAGATCATTAATAGACAGGTCTTCTGCCACTGATGCACTTAGTCTTGCCCCTATTGAAGCTGCTAATAGTTCAAGCCAGGGAATGGTCATTTTCTTAACTGGTGCCACCCTTGACTTCGCTTGAACTAACTGAACATACACACCGTGGCTAGTATCTACTCTCAAAAATACTGCTGCAGCATATATCAACTGGCTTGCATTACAAAACATATGTAGACTCCAGCTGTCTGTGTGACCCAGTCCTCCATTTATCCACCTTGGAATCTTAATGTTTGTTAGCCACCTAGCTTAAAAACTTGATTTTAGTATTTGGACCTACTTCACTATCCCAACCTATCTTGAATTCCCATGTTTATTGCAACAATAACTTAGGGCACGGTGACACAGGGCATGAAAATTCAATGTGATCAAAAACACGATGAGCCATGGAGAGAATATTTATTTTTGTTACCTCTTCCAGACTAATGTTTGTTATACACTCTGAAATAATCTCCATTGTATCACTTACATGGTTCCATTTTAGGTCTGATACTTAAGACTGTTTCACAGCGTCCCATGTTGGAATATCTTTTGTTATAGTGTGTTCCCACGCTCTAAGATAGAATTTTCTTTCCAACATCAGCTCTCTAGCCTCTTGAATGAACTGATGTAGTTCTCGTTCATTCTTAATACTAGTGATACAATTGTCAAAATAAAAGCTCTTCTTTAATTTCAAAACTATGGGCTTGGAATACAAAGTCGGACCATCACACTTGAATAAAGCCTCTTGTAGATGATGTTCAATCATAGCACATAGCAGAAAAGGACTACAAGATACAGCAAACACTACTCTTGTGTGATGAAAGACCATTACTGGTCCCTCTTTATTCTTATCCACCCAAAACAATCTTAAAGGATCTCTATCTTCTTTAAACAAGTTCATTTACAGGAAAGCCTTCTTAATATCGGATATGACACCAATTTTGTTCAATCTGAAACGCGTTAAAACTGAGGGATGGGTGTCCATAGTTCCTTATTTCGGAATCACTGACAATTTAAATAATACCTTCTTTCCTCCACTCATATAATACTTGTTGATAAGCTTCGTAATAACCATCCATCTTCAGTTTACTTACTGCCATGTAAAGTCTTCTACAGGTCATATTGTAATTGGAAGGCAGGGGTGGATGGCCCTCTATCCAAGGAATGTGAACTTCATATCGGCCATCCGAGCTCACTGTCAACCTCCCAAGTAAGTCCTTCTTAGCTTCTTGCTCTGTTTCTTATCTTGACTTTTTATCTCCTGGATCCATGGTTTCTAGCACGTCCAGATTCCATAAATCAGCAATATTGGCATTAGCAGCAAGCATTGACATCACCATCATGACTTTACTCTCACGTGCTTCTCCTCTGGGGAACTTACCCAAAAAGCCTAGTATGCACTAGGAAATATTTCCCCGGAAACATTGTTGCCAACATGTTGCCCTTGTTTTAGAAACTTTGGTCAACTGTTCCCCAACTGTTGCCCAACATGGAAAATATGTTTCCCGTGATCCATTTCAAATGAGTTACAAGAAAAAATGTTGGCCAACATTTCCAACAACAAGCAACATGGGCTAGTAGGTGAGATTGCTGATCTAAATCGTGTGTCTCTTTTCATTATCCTGGGACCAACTATTTGTAAAATAACTTCAAAATCTGTAGGAGACATGTGAGTGAATTTCCTAAAACCACTGCCGTTTTCGATCTTCAGTTCTGTCAGAAGATTATTTGCACAGTACGAACAATTTATAAGCACTTTACAGACCCCCACACCCCGTTTTCTTATTTTCTGTCTTCTTGAACAGCAAATAACTACATACAAGGCACAAGTCATAGCATCACATCCTCAACTGACATCTTTCACTCAACTGAACTCTGTACGGGAAACAAATGTTTTATCATTGTAGTCAGGATGCAAAACAGTCTTTCTTTAATGTTTGCCAACAATCTGTTTCCTATGTTGACCAACAATTCGGAATAAGTTAGGCAACGGTTGGGGAAAAGTTGGGTAACAGTTGGTAAAGAATTGGGCAACAGTTGATCAACAATGTTTCCAAGTGTATACTAAACTTAAAGTCCAGCCCAGTAATGGTTCAACTGAAACTAGACCACATTGTAGGACGTGACGCCGACCGGTTAGCAACTTTCCTGCCACATCAGCACCTATAAGAACCTCTATAAGAGCAATACCCCCAACAATATCTGTTATTTTGATGTGGTTGTCCCGTAGTTCTTATGTTCAGGAACCTTCACTGACATATGATATATTCCCACATATTCTTTGCTGATCCAATGCTGGCAATGAGACGTAGGTTTACGATTGCAATGTTGAGAAGGTAACCCAGTTCTAACAGTGGGTTGGAAAGAATTAGCTGGGACCAAAAAAAGTGAGGTAGGTCAGGTCAAACGTAAAAGTCGTACTGACAGGTGTTATTATTTTTACATTGAGGGCATTGTTTACACGAATTTTTACTAGTGGTGGTGTTATATCTAAGTGTTGAGACGTCTGAGAAGAAAAAGACCCAAGCTGTGGAAAAACTAATTCTGGTTCTTCCAACACGACAACACGCCCGCACACGCCTCTCACTGCTGATAAGTAATATTTGCACCAAAACGAAGACAACTCTGCTTGACCTGGCCCCCACGGACTTTTTCCAGTTCCAAAACTAAAATCAACGTTGAAAGAATGAATATTCAACACTATTGAAGACATCAAGGAAAAATTGCAGGCAGACCTACGTGTGAACCCCGCCCCTTACCTTGCCCCCCCTCTAATAAAAAAAAAAAACTTGTAAGGATTGCTTCAAGAAGTGGGAACATCTTTGGGAGCGGTGAAGCAATCGAAGAGGAGAGAACTTCAAAGGGGACAAAACTGAATAAGTTGTAGGTAAGCCCGAAAAAATTATAAAATAAGTTCAGGAAATTTTTGAACTGAGCTCATATGTGTTGATATTGATTTTTCAGATTCTTTTGGCACATTCCTCAATGATTTCTCCCTGGTTGAGTCGGCTTAATGTTCCCTAAAGAATCGGCTAGTATTTTATGCTTTACTTTGAATCCATACAGTAAATGTATTTTTAGATCTCCAAAAGTGCTTGCTTCTACACAACTAGTATAAGAGATTACAAAGTGTAAATCTTCTTCTTCCAAGCATAGTCTGGCTACTGCTCAATATTCAATATCAGTCCAACCTGATATATTTGATGCTTGCTCTAATTTAGGGGATTGGGGGTACGGAAATACTATCTTCTGCTCTTCCATGAAATAATGGGATCGTTGGAATCAGTAAAAAGTTAATGATGTTGACTGAAGGTAGGGGCTCAGACCTGTTTATGTTGTTGGTATTAGCCTGAGATATACTAAGTTTCTAGTTTTCTACCCTTATATCTTCTGATTGGCTGTTTTATCTAGAGTGTTGGACCCAAATAGACAATGCCAGTGCTTCTACAGTTTAAATGTTACAGTCTCTTGGAAATGCACTTGTAAATGAAATGTATTAAATATTTTGTGACCAACTTCTGCGGTCACAATTCTTTAGGATTCACTTTTTCATTAGACTGGACTGCAAATAACTGGGATATCAGTGTTCTTATCCCAATCGGGTGTACTGAGAGTGTTTTTTCCCCTAAAATACTTATAGTTCTCCTTCAACGCAAATATAGGCACATTTCCCAAAAATGTTACTTTCCTCATTCCTAATAAATTGAAGTAAATACTTGGATAGCTGTAACGGGAATTAAGACACGATGCACAAAATATATCAGTAATTAAAATTAAATATTTATGTTATAAAGGTTGCATTTATTTTTTTACATTTTGTTGTAAAATTAATACAAATAAAATATAAAAATGATACGCTTCTTTAAAAACTAAAAAAAGTTAAATGCATAAAAAATACAATGAAAAGAGTTTCCTAAGTATATATTTGGTATCGGTAATACCTTCTTATTTTAAGCACTGGAATGATTATAATACACATTATTTTATACTGATGTTCAATGAGACTTAACAAATATGTTTTAAATCCGTTTATAGTTAAATCAAATCTGAAAATGAAGCTTATTTCCCTAAATGCACTTTCAGGATTACACAACAAAAATATAATGTTTTTCACAATTACACTCTTACAACACCTTCTTGTGTGTGTAAGGAAAATTAAATATCTCTTTATTTTAGTAAAGAGAAATAGAAATAAATATAAACAAAATTTTACATTGAAAATTCTTTCAGTATAAGATTATTTTACTACAAAAGAACAATATTTTAATACAATTGATAATTCCAGATTTTCTTAAAAATTAAATATTTATATCACAATAAAACAGAGTTTAGTAAGGTGAGTAAAGTTGTTGACAGTACAAAGTATATGAAAAAATACACTTAACTATTCCCAAATATTGTTTCAACCACAGGGCGGCCGTCGCACTCCAATTGACAATGCAAACTTTACCTAAGCACGATCATAAAAATATGTTTGAAATAAAAGAGCATCACATTTCACAATATGGCGTAAATTAAATAGTATACTTTGTTACAGAAACTTATTAACTATGCAGCTTCATAATTTTCTAAGGAGAATCATGGTCACCATGGTATGTTTTTTGGATTGGTTTATTTTAATTGTTATGTCGCTCCTAGGATATGCGCTAATATATATGTATTTGCAACACAAATGGGCCCACTTTAAGATAAGTATTTAGTTTGTTTAGACCTAGTCATTTACTTTTAGTACTTTTAAACTTTTTTACTCAGCATTTACAAAGTTAGTGCTCCACCATATCGAGTTTTTGTAGTTAGTTTAGGAAATTTTAATGGGGACCCTCCCATTTCCCAGCAGTAAATTCTCGAATTCCAAACGTTCCGACTTGTATGGATATATGGGGTGGTCCTTTTATCATATTGGTGAATTTAAATTTCTTCCATGCATAGGAGTAGATTTTATTTTGGAAAGATGGCAATTCACTCTCATTTCTAAATCACTCTTTCCCCCTCACACTCCTTAGCTCCCACAATTCCAACTTGCAATTTTAAGGATTATTTGGTTATCTTATATGATCTACCACGCTCCTACCAAATTTCAACCTACCCACATTGAAAATAGTGTTCTATATTGCTTGTATACATTTTAAGCGCTTCCATTTCCTGGCATTCAATTTTGAAATTACATTTTCAGACGTCATTTGGCTATCCGTGAAGGTCTATTAAATTACATGGCGATATTTCAAGTTTCTATCTCTATAAAAATTGTATTTATATAGCTTTGGAAACATTTAGAGGGGGAATCCCACCCTATTTTCTACTCCTTCATTTTGAAATTTAAGAATTTAAACCTTGATACAGTTTGAGTTGGTCCTTATACCCGCCTGAATAATGTCAATTGTCTAACATTTTGAGAAGTAGTTTTATATTTAGTCTTTTAGTTTTAGAAATTTGAGATCCCTCCCTAGCCTCCTTAGAAACAACTACTATTCAAAATGTATTTGTGGTTATTTGAAGTTATCCTTCTACATTCCTGACAAATCTAAATTTTCTACCTCCTACTTGTACACTCCCATACCCCC
>CABFVZ010002274.1:41653-53085 GCA_902151445.1 Timema monikensis | reverse complement strand
CCCCTCCCCCCCCCCCACCGCCACCCCTCTTTCCTTTTTTCCTGTGGTCTCATTTTGAAATTTAAAATGTTCGGACTTTGTAATTAATTTGAGTGGTCCCTACTTCTGATTGATGAATCCCGATTTTATACCACACATAGAAGAAGAAGTTTATCAATTAATTTTGAAAATTTTAGCCTCCCCCTCCCTGTTTCTCTAATTCTCACTTCAAAATCTCAAATTTAAGACTTATTTGTTTATCTGAAGTCATACTTCTACCAGCATGCCAAATTTAGATTATTTACCATACCTGATTTTTTTTTATAAACTCCCCTTTATTTCCTGGACTCCCATTTTAAACTTTAATATTTTCGGAATTTTTTTTAGTTATTTGGTGTGGTATCTTTGCCTATATGCAGAATTTCAGTTTTATGCCACAGTGAAAAGAGATTGTTTCCAATAGTTTTGTAAGTTTTTAACCAATCAACTCACTTTTTCCAACCCACTATTAGAAATTTTAAATTATAATATTAATTTGGTTATCTGGAGCTTTATTCTTACCTTAATTTTTAACCTCATCTCAAAAGTTATTTCTAGCTGTAGCTCTCCCCTCCCTCATTTCCCATGGTTTAATTTAAGAATTTTCATATTTTTATGTTTATTCAGAGTGGTCCATATACCTACAAATTTAAGTTCTTTACCACACAGAGAAGAAGTTGAATGTATTAGTTTTGGAAATGTTGTTTCCTTAATATTTCTTTAACTCTCGCTTAGAAATTTCAAATATTAAGATTTATTTGGTTATTTAGAAAGGTTCTTCTATCTACTTGCCAAATTTAAATATTACATCACTGTTAAAGTTGTTTTTAATTTTAAATCCCCCCGCCCCCTTATTATCGAGGTCTTATTTAAAATAAAAAATGTAGACTTATAGTAATTTGGCTTGTTCCTTTACTTTACTTCCAAATTTCAATCTTCTACCACACTAGGAATTAGTTGTTTCTATTAGTTTTGGAAATTTTAAAGCTAGTTTTTCTAACTATCATTTATAAATGTCCATTTTTAACACTTATTTGGTGTCCTCTTAACCGACTGTCAAATTTAAATTTTCTATCACATATAAAAGGTTTTTATTCTGTCCATACCCTCTCCACTATTTCCCAAGGTCCCACTTATTATATAAAAGTGTTCATACTTTTATATTTATTTGGAGTGGTCCCATTAGTTCTCTGTAAAATTTCAATCTACTACCCCCTGAAAAGTAGTTATTTATATAAGTTTTGATAGTCTTGAACACCCCACCCACTTTTCTCCAACGCACCTCGGGACCCATCGTGTGGATTCCGTACATAAGTTAATTTAATATTAATATTCTGCGACCCGATAAACCCTCCATATATAATAATTTCATATTAATTGGAGGACATCGAATCTAACCCCCCCTCCCTTTTTTGTCCCTTTACACCCCTTTAGGCGTTGAAATTCGAAAAACCCTAAAATATTCTCACCCAATGCTATAAAGAAACAGGCATTTTAAATTTCAAGGCTCTATGCCCACTAGCTCATAATATTCACGGTTAGTGAATTTTGAAAAATTTCAACCCCCCTCTTACAGGTTGAATTTCACAAAATTCGGTCCTATCTTTGATCTATGACCAAAAAGGAACCTTTACTAAAAATGTAAAGTTTCCATGTTTGAAACCATTAAGCTCTTCTAAGAAAACCACAATCCTTTAACTCTTTTATTTTCTACAGGCAAAATTGGCCCTGTAGTTTGGAATTGTGAGCAATAATGTCTCATCCCCTTATATCTACACTCGTGTTTATATTATTAAATCAATATTTAGTTTATATAAGAGAGAAAACATGATAAATTCTCAAATTTGTGCTTTATACTTCTAATATTTAGATATATTGTTTTTTTAAATAGAAGTTGAAAAGGACTATTTGGCCAAAATTAACCGTAGATAAATATTTTCAATAGATAATTCTTCCATAATATCACTTTTGGTATCCACTAAGTGAGGAATAATGTCGTAATAAAGACGAAACTATAAACTAGTTAATAAGTTATATAATATTAACCAGTTTCCGTATCATTAAGGCTAATAACTAGGCTTACCGCAATAAATAAATAGTATGGTGCAACAAACTTTCTCTCTCTTCAGTCTAAAAATGGAAACATTTACTTAAAGCTCTTAAGATTTGTGAAACCAGATAATAGACATTTTTGCAGAAACATGATGGAAAAAAAGAGCATCACATTCCACCAAGAGGCGTAAATGAAAGAAATATATTGTTGTTGTTATTATTATTATTATTATTATTATTATTATTATTATTATTATTATTATTATTATTAGCACCGCGTCTTACTACCCGTTCGGGCTATACGCACTTACGCTAATGTGTAATGGTAGGGTGATTGTGAGATGAAATGGAGGACCTACAGTTTAACGTGGAATCCGAACCACGGTGGAGGCCTGGCATTCCCCACATTCACAAGATGTCTTGTCAGAGGTGAAGGAAGGGTTTGGTAATCAGATAAATCTGTGCCGGGACAATATATTGTTCATTATTCATCTTTTACAGAAACATATTGTTTATCATAAGCATAATAATCAACTCTCGATTTCCAAGACCTCAATTAAAAGATATATATTTGTCAATAGCTCGGAAGCTAGGGGCCGTCCATAAATTACGTAATGATTTTTTGGGGTGGGGTGGGGGTAATCAGTATTTTCTTACGTTTTCGCTGGGGTGGGCAGAATTAATCTTAACTAAGGATTTTATCAATGTTTATGGTTAGAAAAAAAAAATCACCTCTACAGACGCGCAGTCAAAAAGGTTACACCTAGCGATGACAGAATGCGCTGAAGCTTATCTTATACTATACAGACACAGCTATACATAATTATAAACTGTTATTTACTTATGATGTGTTACATCTAATTTTACTGCAATAAGTATTCTATAATCTCACATCACCAATCCTTATGTATAAAATAATATAATCTACCAAATCGTAAAAAAAAAAAATTAAGATCGGTAAGGAGAAAGGGGGGAAAGAAAGATCTTACGATCCTTGACATGGTTGGATTTTGGGGGTAAGGGGTGTCGAAAATAATGAAAAAAGCCCTACGTAGTTTATGGACAGCCCCCTATTGATTTTATAAAAATATATTTCAAGTAAAGGTTTTTTTTAAAAATTAATTTTACTACAACCTTACAATAATGAGTTATTTCATGTGTCAAATACTTGCGAAGAGCTGATTAAAATGGGCAATTCCTCCTTATATAAATTACTCTTAAAATTATGTCCATGGGATGATTAGAACGGCCATTTTGTTTATAATTATAAACTTTGTCCAGATATAGACACAAAGCGAGACGACATAT
The DNA here is from genome assembly GCA_902151445.1 of Timema monikensis. Taxonomy (NCBI): domain Eukaryota; kingdom Metazoa; phylum Arthropoda; class Insecta; order Phasmatodea; family Timematidae; genus Timema; species Timema monikensis. The sequence goes on along the minus strand of CABFVZ010002274.1, from coordinate 49,707 downwards.
TAAAAAACACTTTTAAGGTTTCGGGGGGTTAGCATTAATCATCAAAATTTTGGCTTAGATTTTTTTTTTACGATCACAGTTATTTTTTTCAGGGTGTCGAGAGAAAGTAAAAATTGTCTATTTACGTAAAGATGAAAACAAATCATAGTCTTATATGTTTTAATGGTGCAAACACATTTCTATACTCCTAAATTTACTTTCTACTATAGGCTCAATGGAACTATGGTGTAAAATAATCACAATTTAAGAATCAAAAAGTAGAAGATATTACATTGTTCACTTATGTAAGTTTTTGTGTCCATACAGTCATAATGTCCTATTATTTGAATATTGTATTTATTTTTTAGCTTATCAACTATGGTTATATAATTAATCTTATGAAGAGTGTTTAGCTAAGTACATATTTGAGCTTTCACAGAATATAGCAACTAAAGTGTTTTATTGAAACATACTTCCTATCTAAGCCTAGTTTTTAAAAGTCAAAGGTTTTAGCCTAAAGCTTAAGCCAAACAGCTGGTTTTGTGTGTAACACACACACAATAATTCAACATTAGAAAAAACATCAATCCTTACATATTTCAACGTTTCAAAATTGAACACGCTTCAAATCTTACTTCTGAGATAAGAGTCTAGATTCATAGAAATATGTGCAAAACACGGTTTATTTATTAAATTCAATGGGTTCAAAATCATCTTAAGGTGACAAGTACTCAACTCTCCCAAATTCACTCAACAGAGATGGGATTATTGTTGTAATACGTTCTGCATTTTCTGAGTCGGTTTCCCTAAACATTAAATATTCTCCTTTTCTTTCCACAGCGATTATGAATTCTAGCTTTAAGGAGGGGGCTTAGTGCAAAAAAAAATTATTTTTTTTTGCATTGTTTAGGCCAATAAGGGTATATTATCCTTATTTTCCTCAATGCCTTTCCTAACATTATATGAACAATACCTTCTTTGTGTTGCACATCAAGTAATCGCTCAATAGATGTTTCTAGGACATGACTTGTGTGTGAACATATCTGTAGGGGATTTGAGATTCCCTAAGTCATAATGCACCTAATTAAGAATATATGATATTTTGAATACTTGCTTCAATAAACTGTAAATAAATATATTTATGCGTATATGATTAGTTAAAATTTCAACCTGATTTAAATTTTATAACAAACATAGCCCACTTAAGTGGTCAAATGACAATCCAGGATTCACAAACTCACAGGCCGCGAGACATAGCTGACCGGCCCGTTTGTCTGCATTATCTTTATATTACTATCCAGCCTGCTTTCATTTTCATGTACTCACACAAAATACAATAGTTTAACTCTAGTGTTTACCACGTAGTTTTGAATAACAGAACCCTTAGAACTATTTGAAACTATGCTATATTTTTATTTTAACTTTAAATACTCGAGTGTGGGAATTTTAATTTACACTGGGAAAATATCAGTTTTTAAATTACTTCAAATATTCACTAATGATTATAAATACAAAGCATCAAATAGCTATTATAGACCTGCATTAGTGGCCATGCAGTATGGTATCCAGCCTTCCTCTATCAAATAAAGTCATGTTTTGATAGGCTCACAATTTGTGGGATTGTTTTATACGGTTCTATATAAGATATCACACATTTAAAAATACCTTCTGAATTAAAATATAATTTTTAACTGATCAGTGAGCTTTTACCTTTATTTTGGTGAAAACAATATTAAAATATATCTAACCACTTCTTAAATAGATTGGTATTTCTAAACATCTGCAATTCTTCTCAGTGCTCCTTAATAATTATAATTACAGTCGACAGCCCTTTAATAATAAAAAAGAAAAGGACCATTGTGTTTCAAGTTTTCTTTGTAATGCGCAGTCAGAGTAAACTTATTTGTGTGGCAGGATTAGGATGCTTAGGGACGAAGGGGGTGGGGTTAGAGACGTGGGAGGCCACTCGGCGCTACCTGAAGATTTCTCGGTGATAGCCGACTGGTTTAATCAAGGAGCTCAATTTTGTATCTGCCTTCTCGTAAATTCGAATTTAAAGTGAGTCGCTTAAAAGTGCTCCCTTGATTGCGCTGTAGTCACTGGGGACCTCACCTAGCGATCCCAACGTTGAAAGAGTAAAGCCTTGAAAAGGAGCGCAACACGTTTAACCTAGCGGTTGTGTATCTGTTCTTTACTTGTCTGTGACCTCGACCCAGACCCGAAACTATTTTACCGAGATTTTCGAAATTCGCTTTAACGAGCTTAATTAGATTTCATATCTAGCCATTGTTTATCATGCTAAACAAGATGGATATTCTCATCATCTCATAAAAATGACTTTGGGGGTAATTTACATATGATAAATTTTCCAATTTTGATAATTTCTTCACAACTATTTGAGATACTAAATAACTTATCAGTGTAAAGTTGTAGTATTATTAAAGACAAAAATCCTTTATTTGAAACATATTTTTATAGAACTAATATTTTTTTAGCTATAAACAAATATATATATGCTTTTTAATTTAGGTACTAGAAAATGAATTTGATTCTTTTGTTCTTTGGTGGACAAAGATGTTTCCCTTTTCTCAATTTTTATGTACAGTGTTTCTAGTTCCTAATACCAGAGTAAGTAAGTAAAATTGTATATTATTTAATTTATTGTCTTTGGTGTAGTCTTTCTAAAACATTGTAGAGACCTATTATTTCGTTTCACAAACCTTAGAGTTTTTGGTAAAATGTATATTTTAATATAAAAGAGGGAGAAAGTCTGTGCGGTGCACCGTATAATTTATTTTTAAAGTCATCAGTATTTGAAATTGTTAACTCTTTAGTTGTCACTTTACTACTAAATATTTTACTTGATTTCGTATTGTTCTCAATAGAGACTGGTCCTAGGAAAGTGTCTATTTTCTAAATAATATTGTTTCTGACTCCAATAATTGTAGCTGCGTGCCTCCTCTAGCGGCCCATCCACGCACGAGTCTGATTCGTGAGCCGGAATCGGTCATATTTCACCACATACGTTCTACTACTAGCATGAGTGGACCCCCAAATTTACCACAGTATTGGCTTGTACACATTGTCCTCCGACACGCCACTTATTTTACTATCACGAAGGCAGCGCAATTCTTTCCTGAACGATGCCAGGATATTGTCTACTTATTATTATTATTTTTTTACAAACTCCAAAGTCAGCATCAGTGAATTTCTCCCGCGTGAATCCCAAGCCTCACCTCGCTTTCCTTTATTAAAATAATCTTTGCTAAGAATTTACCACAGAGCCGGCAATCGACGGTATTTCTCTAAAATCTTTGTCAAAAACTCAAGTCTCATGAACAATTTGGATATTATGAAAGCCGACATGGTTCCTCTGACTGACAAAATCGGACTGTCTGGAGTGTGAATACAAGAGCCTGACTCTTACCATCCACACGTGTATGAGCCAATAACAAGATAGTGGCGAGCCGAGCCTGTCTCGTACCATCCACACGTGTACGAGCCAATAACAAGATAGTGTCCAGCCTAGCCTGTCTCGTACCATCCACACGTGTACGAGCCAATAACAAGATAGTGTCCAGCCTAGCCTGTCTCGTACCATCCACACGTGTACGAGCCAATAACAAGATAGTGTCCAGCCTAGCCTGTCTCGTACCATCCACACGTGTACGAGCCAATAACAAGATAGTGTCCAGCCTAGCCTGTCTCGTACCATCCACACGTGTACGAGCCAATAACAGGATAGTGTCCAGCCTAGCCTGTCTCGTACCATCCACACGTGTACGAGCCAATAACAAGATAGTGGCGAGCTGAGCCGTACTCGTAAATGGATGGGGCATTGGTGCTTCTTGTCACGATAGTTGTGAGGGAAGAGTAAGTAGAGAGTGAGATTAGCGAATAGAAACTGGTTTTTAAAGGTTTTATTTAAAAAAATACTGGTTAGAAAGAGTATATGACTAAAGTATAAAAAGTGTGTTGATAGCTATGTCTAGATAAATGATGAATTAGAAGTGATCCCGTCGTGTCTGCAACCTGTACTAGAGTAAGTGGGACTTGGGTCAAAACTCGTGAGGTCCAATCTTCTTCTCTTGTCCACGCCGTTACATGGTGTTTTTCGTACACAGTTCCTACACACCAATTAACTGTTTTACTGGCATTGACTCTCTCAGTCGGTAACACAAACTCTTGCCAGTCTTAAGCGTAAATACATCCCAGTCTCTAGCCTCTTAGGTCCTTGCCAGACAAAATACTGACGTATTAAACCACCAGGATGAGGTATATTACCCCTCAACGGTCTAATACCCGACCAATCAACAGCAATTGGATCGCAATAGTTATTGTTTTATTACCCACTGCAACAAACTTACTCGCCACTGAGATAGTTTAAACACATTTTGCAATCAAGATAGCTATGATCAATTATCTTTGAGACGATCACAATGCTGTCATTGTTGACTGCAAAAATATGTTTGTATTTTCTAAAAGGTGCTTCAAATGTGTATTTGTAGAAAAATCAAGAATATATTTTATAAATTGTGGACATACCCTCCAGAAAGTATCTGAATACTACGGACAAGATTGTACGAGCGCCAGTGCAAGGTATTTCGGCAATGAGTTCTATTTTTTTTCGAGAAGTTATTATTTACAAGTTAGATTTGCCAAAAACATTTTACGCGTACAATGACCTTTAAAGTTCCTATGAAAAGGTAATAAAGGATACTGATTTTTGTAGACAGTCCGTTCTTAAATGTCTTTTTCCCTTCCAGAATCCTTTCCTTTGATAGGAAAAATGACCTTTCAGAACGTACTATCTACCAAAATCAATATACCTACTACCTACGTTAAACTATTTTGTTACGTATGGCTCTCAAATATCACCTATTGTTTGTTCCTAGAGTTGATTTACTTTTAATGCTCCATATTATTAGAATTTTTGTGCTGAAGTATTAATTTGAACTTTGAAATGATAAGCAACCAACATCATACATTTATTTATAACTAATAATAAAAGTAAAAAGAAAGCTAAAATTAAACTGTTTTTATGTGTTTGTACGAACAGAGCTTTCCTTGACATTGATATTTGTGCCTTGAAATTGACAATGAAACTATGTTCTTTTAGGTATCGTGTTATCAGTGTTATCTTGTATGGGCAATAAAAACGGAATTTAATAAATAGTGTTTTATTTCTCTACCTATTACGATGGCCACATGGTCTAAGACGTCACTCTCGCAATAGACTAGACTACGGATGACGGGAAGAGCGTGGTTCGATCCCAGTCAGTTGTACTGAGGTTTCTCCCTAAATGGTCTCTCACGCACTCTATATGCAAATGCGGGTATACTTAATCTAAATACAGCTTTTCGCATCCTTAACACATTAAGGTAATTAGTACATAAACGTATAGCCCGAATGAGTAGTAAGACAAGGGGCTAAAAAAATCTCTTTCCCTCTATTATTTTTCCTCTATCTACTCTATTTCTCCCTATTTTACTTTCTCAAATCGAGAGAAAGTATTGTGATCATTAAAATTTTATCTCTAGATTATGATTAATATTTACGTTCTATGAATACGAACCCAAAAAAGTGTATTTTACTATTTTGTGTGTCCCTGTCCACGGTTCCTAAACGGTTAATGGCTCGTCTACAACCTGTCATACCCGCTTGTCGGTGTACGTCCAGCCAATCAGAAACTAAGATGATTGGACTACTAAAATCAGTTAAAATTAATATTTATTTGATCTAGGAAAATAGTTCTTGTAAATAAAAAGAAATATACGTTGCATTTTAAAAATGTATAATAAAAACATATAATATAAACATTTTAAAATATTTTAAAATTATTTGCAAACACGAATATGACTTTGATTTTATAGTCATAGTCCATGCTGGTGTACGTGTGCTCTTTGCCTGGATTCTTTTTTAGAGATATTTTTATGGAAGCTTAAAATGGTTCAAAAACTAATTTTGATTGAGTCTGCCAGGCAATATCCACCTTTTTATGACAAAAAAGATCCTCTTTACAAAAACGAATCTAAGAAGATTCTACAATGGAACCAAATCGCTCAAACTCTCAGTGAAGTTACCCATGGGCGAATCGTGGGCATGTATTTCAAAGCCACTTTTTGGTGATAAGTGGTAGTGTTTTTAAACTTATTTGTCTTGCTACAACCAAAACTATTTATCTATCTATATGTTTATTTCAAAGTTAAAATTGAGAACAGTGCTCCCTATAGTTACATAAATTGAAAAAGACTGGTATATATATAATTTTTTTAGGTGCTTATGTTTTCTTAATTCCGATTGGTTGAAATTACGAGTTACGACAATACATAATAGACAGTCCATGTTGTATACCACGATACGTCTTACGACTACTGCTCCCACTACTGCCCCGACAAGCGGGTGCGACAGGTGGTAGACGAGCCATAAATGGATTTTGATCAAGCTTGGTATTTAAATTTTGCAGGGTTATACCTTGGTACATTTTTTAAATTTAGACCATAGCCCTCTAATTAAGGATAGCTTACTGATTAGTGCTATATATTTTAAATTCCAAACAATTTATTTCAAAAATGGCTTTAGGAATTTGGTTTAAAATGTAAATTTATTTGACATGACAAATAGCACTGTATGATCGGTTTTGGGCAAAAAATAGTTGAAGGGTAGTATACTGATGACTTATTTTTCAAAAACTTTACATATTTTACAAATGGCTTTAACGATTTGGTTCCAAATGGGTATTTTGGGAATTTTTGGCATGATAAATAATACTGTCTACTTATTTTTGGGTAAAAGCTCATTTATGGGTGATATACGGAAAACTAATTTTTCAAAAACCTTACATATTCTAAAATTGCCCCAAACGATTTGCTTCCAAGTGGGTATTTTGGGAATGTCTTGTTTTTTTTGATAAAAATACGATAAAGGGTCGTTTTAGTGATGAGAGATTTTGGAAAATTCAAATTATTTTAAAAATGGTTATAACGATTTTGCTTGAAATGTATATTTGGAGAGTGGTTGACATGAACATAACAAATAAAGCTGTATACGTTTTTTTTTTGGAGAGGGAGGGGGGATAGGGCGGGAGTTCGGTTATGGGTAGTTTATTGATTACTTTTATTTAATTTCGATATTTAAAAAAATTGCTTTAGTGATTTTGTTCAAAATGGGTATTTGTTAAGTTGTTGTGTAATAATATACATTTTGTTTTCTAAAAAAATCAGAAATGAATAGTTAACAAATGGCTTATTTTTGTGAAATTTGATTTTTTTTTTAAATAGTTCTAATGATATGGTTAACATTTGGTATCGGGGGAATATTTTACATTATCAACAATAATGTATTTTTATTTATCTAAAATAAATAAAATTAAGGCTAGTTTATTTATGACAAATTATAGAAAACATTATTTTTTTGTAAATTTACCTTGAAGATTTAATTCTTAATTGTATTTTAGAATAGTTTTTTCATGATAAATATAAATAAGTTTTTATTTCTACAAAAACTAACAAATAATTTTAAAATAGCTTAGGGATAATTTATTTTTGAAAATTTGAATTTCGTAAAATATATATGAACAATTTGACATAAAATGTATATAAAGAGTGTATATTGTGATTCACAAGATGATATGTTTGTTTGTATGAGGAAAACATACTTAAGGTTAGTTTACTCAATACCTCTTTTTGAAAATTATCTTCTAAGATGTAATACTCAATATGAGAAAGTTTGTGCGATTGTGTCAAACCATTTATTTTTGTAGCATATACATGGCTTGTTCGATTTTTTTTTTCCTGATTTTTTAAAAAATGCTATGGTCATTAAACCGGTTATCAGTCAGGGCAAGTTATTGCATATTATGTAAACGGTTTAAAGTTTTCTAGCGAATGTACATTGAAATTTGTACCTCCTGTATAGGTTTTTAGGTGTTTGCATCCCTCCGATTACGGCCGTCTTTATTAAGATGGCTCTGCTTCGATGCATTGCTATATCTAGAATATTTTTCGAGCGGTGGTTAAAGATTTCATTAAATTAAAAGGGTGACTATGAGATGGCGTGAGATATTCCCCCCCCC